>JBAKBP010022258.1:0-39141 GCA_037953745.1 Lithodes maja
CTTGGTAACACCCCGGAACTTCAACCTGTACGTCTCTGGTTGTAGTTCGTATGCTCTCAGGACAGCCTCCTTGAGTTCCTCATAGATAATACACGACTCTATAGGCAATGCATCATAAGCCTTGAGTCCCTTGCCTACAAGTCTAGAGGAAACAATGGCTGCCCACTTCTCCCCAGGCCACTGGTGTTCCTGGCACTTCTTCTCGAATCTCATGAAAAATTCGGTGACACCCGACTCATCAAATACAGGGACTAGTTTCAACAGGTGCGACAAAGACTGATCATGCCCACGATTCCCACCACCGAGACGTTACCCTGTCGTTTCCACCCGAGTCTTCTCAAGATCGATATCTGCACGGTACCTGGTAGACTAAGCCTCCGACTGGGCTTTTATTCTCGCGAGTTCGAGATCAGTCTGTTGTTTAGCCTTAGCGAGTTCGAGATCAGCCTGTCGCTTAGCCTCTATCTTAGCGAGTTCGAGACGTTCTTCACGCTCAGCCTGCATCTTAGCCATCTCAAGCTGGAAGAGCATTTCTGTAGTGAAACTTTGAGGAGGAGGTGCAACTATTGGAGGCCCACCCAGCGATCCTAAACCATGCTGCAGCGGCTATCGGCCTGCGGGAACGTACTAAACTCCGGCATCCTAGAGGTCCCGATGGGAGTAGAGTGGAGGGGGGGCTCGAGCAGAAGTCCCCGAGCACCCTCTCCACCCTGGACCTCACTAGCCGCCCCCCAGTATGCAAGCCCTCAAATCGTTCTTCTTGATGCCATGAGCCACCTTAAGCCCCATGAGGGGAGCCAAACACTGTAGACCATACTTGCTAATTCCCTCTAGTCAATCAGCTGTTTTAGGCACTTCCAAAAACTTCTTTGCGGCCTCCTCACTAGTTACTAACCCCCCTGGCATCTGCCCATCAGAGCCTGCATCATTCCCTGAACCCTCAGTATGATCTGATTCGTCTCCCATGGTGTCCACCAAAAATTCTCACATTTATAAACAAAAAAGAAGAAGTACCCAAGCTCCTATGTAGCACTATTCACTTGCCAAAAATGTCTGAAGACTCTCAAGTGCTATACTACTTTGCCAAAAAAATTCCAACGTGCCCACTATATTCCTCAATAAAACAAATGACCACAACAATCCTGCAATTATCTCTTAGTTCACAAGATCCTGAGCTAGGTCGCCATTTGTTACGATCCAGGTTCTCAAAGACACAGGGCTCTTCAACATTGGACTAGATAATGGCAAAAAGCAACAACGGTAACACTAGATCCAACCCCTGCCTTAAACACTGGAAAACAAAACACCATTACCGCCCTGAGTCGTGCCTGGACAACGAGGTATCCTATGACTCGGTAACTGGTGCACACACACTAGGCTGACGCTCAATGAAAGAGCCTATTCTCAAACAGTAAAAGATTACTCGATTATGTTACACAAAGAAAAGATAGTTAACGTGATAAATTAACGTTACGGTAGATACTCAAATAACTGGCACTCCTGTATTAAAGAAAGTGCAATGCTAGTCCTGCAACATCAACTGGAAACTTCTGAAATAAGTCTGATTCTGGGAAGATGTTCGTAAAGAATCTTGAACAATTATAATGCAGAATACGGGTCACAATAAATGCTAGGACATATAGTAATAATAGGCAGGCGAATAATAAAGACTGCGCAAAGGTAGTAATGCTCGACAACTAAAGAAATGCTTTGTGGCACAACGCAACAACCTACTCGGGTTGTGCAACTCAGCAACAACCTCGGCTCAAAAGTGCAGTGAATAATAATGCTGCATACATATAATAATGGGGCTTATCTCTAACCAGTGTCTGCTCAGTTAATAAAGTCTAGCTGGGGTATCAAGGCAGGGCAACAATGGGCGAGCATGCGGCTCGTAGCCTAACGTTGTCCAAGGGTGGTATAATGAAGATTACGTTATATGACGGGGATGCTCTCTTGATAAATCTAGGTCTCTAGTACCTAGCTCTATCCTGGCGATCCCTCAGAAGTCAACACAAAGAGGCAGCACTATGTTGTGAGGGATAGGCTATGGCCCTCTCACACCACAGCGCTGTGCTCGCAAAGTAAACCAACCCGAAGACAACTTAGGCTCCCACAGTACCTGTCGATGTCGTGCAGAGCTTAGCTAACACTGCACTCATCGGAGACAACGACACAGTAACCTTACCCCTAGCCTAGCTTTAGATAACCAAGAAGAATCACTCAACACCTTGCAAGGGAGACATATACCGGTCTACAACCTTCCCGAGAGAGGACACATACGGAAAAGTCCGTCTCTCTAAACCTCAATAAAGCATAATACCTCCTTAACCTAATACATGGAAATATCTGAGAGCTTCGCGTACAATACGACTGGTCGACGGTGAACGTCTATGCTGAAACCAGAAGGGATGTTGAGTTTAATAAAGATTAGAGAATGAGAAAGAAGAAGTCGAGAGAGAGAGATAGTATGCAAAGTAGCGAGTATGGGGGACAGAATTGCAAAGGATGTAGGTGATACGCGTGTCAGGCAAGCTCTGAGCTGGTAAAGAACACGAGGCAGCGACGGGAAGGGACTAGTTGACCACCCGGCCGCCAACGCCGCTAGCGCCCAAGCGAGCCGTGTCATAGCTCACCACACTGCTGAGTGTACTCCTTCACACCTCTCGCTCGCCTCCCACACAAGCAACATTTATATTATAGCGAATATAAAATATAAGGCGCGGCCACAGACCAAAACAAAGACCACTTCTAGACTGTCTGTGGCAACACGACACTAATGAAATAAAGCAGATCATTCTAGGACAACTGTAGCCTATCCCCCATCCTGGCGAGCGCTAGCGAGCTGCAATGCCCCACGCAACCATTCTGCTAACGCCGGGAGGCGTCACAGGATGTTGCGTGAATCATTATTTAGAGTCGTGATATACTGTATATTTAGATAATGAATAAACACGGTGAATATATTGGTGAACTAGGAGTCATCGCCATTATACTTATTATCAATAATGGTGTTCTCGTCTATGAACCAATGAGATAAGTGGTGTACAGATTAAGAAAAATACTGTAGTGTATTGTAGTGTGTCACAGTACTGTATATAACCTGCCTCTATGATATACTGGAGACCACAATGGGGTATGATGGTACAATACTCTCGTTTATGGTATTATGGTAATGATGATATAGTCTGCCTAGTTGGTAGACGACAGGGGTAGTTTAATATAATGGATTACAGCTGTACAGTATATTGGTGTCATGGGTATAGTTACAACCCTGTAGGTTCAGTAGTGTTGTATTATTGTTAGGTAGTGCTGTTGTGTATACAATATATTCATGTTTTTTGTGGTGTAACAAGTGTAATTCATAATATGATGTGTTATGTTATGTATGGTGCTATGGCATCAATTGTTTTCGTGTTATATATATATATATATACAAAATTTGTTTTTGCTTCCAGTTATTTTGTCTGTTATACATACAATTATTATTTGTATGTGTGCATGATTGTTTTTTTTTTGGTGTTTGTCTTTTTTTTTTGGGGGGGGGGGGGCTGCGTGTTTGTTCATAGGTGCGTGTGCTTAAAGGAATAATGAACATGTGAACAAATGTATATAAATCAGAGTTCATAAACTCAAGCTTCCCTTCATTAACGAACATTCTTACTGTATATTGTAGTGTGGCATGTGATTGTGGCAATACTCAGCTAGGTCTAAAAATGGAAATGCTTGCATGAGGAACATTACTAAAGTAGAGTGATCTAGCTTAGAGAGTTGGGGAAGAATGCCGTTCGAAGTGTCAAGAAACCAAGGGGATAGTCGTTCCCATTCTCGCTAGTCACATGACCCCACCATAGAACCGGCTTGGAGATGTTGACACACAAATATACCAATGAATAAGGGAATAACAGAGAAAATATGTGATAATTGAAGGGAGGGGGAAAGGGGGAATTTTGACAAATGTAGAGGGGTGATAGTAGGTATGGAGGGGAATTATCTCACTTAATCACCATTTCACTTGCTTTAAGTGCTACAGAAGCCCTTTAAAAGGTTTTATTTTAGGCCTTACCTCCTAAGAGGTTCCTCGCCCTTGCCCACCCAAACCTCTTAATAAGAGTGTTCCCGGGTTATATATCCTACCACGGACATTAGTTCCAGGGCAGTAGTTCCCTTTCCAATGTTCCCTTACCCACTCTAAACCACTGTTTGGACACTTGATCCTCAGTGTTTTGGAGGACAAGCAGCCTAGAAGGGTCACTAGACCTGTTGTTGCTTGATTTCCTTTGTACTCCTTTGTACTTCTTTGTTAATAAATATTCCATGTTACACCTAAATTCATGAAAATGCGATACCGCTAATTTGTTCATGGTACTGGGTTAGATGTATTGTGAAGAAAGTGTAATGGTAAGGATAGACATACTGTTTGTGCTATAAGTTATAATTGGAGAGATGAATATTTCATGCGAGTCGGGCAAACCTCATGTCCCTAGGTATCAGACAGAGAAGTATGAGGAGCCCAACATCAAATGGTGCAAATCGACAATACGGGCCAGCCCGGGACCTCAATCAAAAATAAGAGACCAACATTAACCCCAAGAAGAGCAAATGAACATCAACTTAGGAAAATACTAATCTATAATGTGGTAGATAGATAGACTCAGACTCAATATTTTATTTCGTAAAAGCTACATAAAACTTTGTACATAGTAAGAGAATTGTGAAGCACATATATCTCATAGTTGGTTGACGGCTTTGAATAAAAGTAATTCTAGATTTTACTGCGTCAATGTAATTTCCCATTAAACATTCGATATTATAAATATTCAATAAAATATTCTTCACTTCCTTCATCAAATATAAGCTATCATCATTGTTAAGTAAACATTTTCTTATAAAGATACAAGGCTTCATCAGATAGATAGATAGATAAATAGATAGATGCATAGATAGATATAACGATAGATAGTGTGAGTGAAAGTGAGAAAGAACTGTCTTATTAAATAGACAGTGAATCTAGCAATCCCTACAAATTGGTTTGCAAACAATACTATACCATAAACTAATATAAACAATACTATACCATAAACTAATATAAACAATACTATACCATAAAATAATATAAACAATACTATACCATAAACTAATATAAACAATACTATACCATAAACTAATATAAACAATACTATACCATAAACTTATATAAACAATACTATACCATAAACTAATATAAACAATACTATACCATAAACTAATATTTCTTAAAAGTAGGTTTCACACAAAAAAAGCTGTTTACATCGTAATTATTATCATGAGATAAAGCGGTAACCATAAACCTGGTGACATAATTCACGTAACCTTTCCTACACGATAAACCCCCCCCTCCCCCCATTTACTCCCTTTAGCCCCTACCTCTCCTTCCCAGAAAATCAGCCATCTATGGGACATAATATGCAACAAATTCAGGGTGGGGAGAGTGAGCGATCTTACTAATATCAGAACGAAAGACTCCCAACAAAATTACCATTAGGTGGCCCAGGCGGAAAGGTGACCGACTGTACAGCACAAATTCCATCCCAATAATATCTTCCCATTGATATATCAGGATTCGAACCCGGGACCATTGGATTACCAGTCCAGTGGCAAGACAACTTCACCACACATCCATCACACACACACGCACACACACACATTTATTCAAGACTGGCCCGGGAATGATTTAAGTGTATTACTGGGATACGTAAAATAAAACAATATCTTGGAAATGCTGAGGTTAGATAATTATACACGTTTACAATTATTAGTGCAAGGTAATTCTAACTAGCGACAGTCCATTTCACACATATAACCTTGTTATGGAGAACTAATCCCAGTTAAGAAACATAGTTTTATATTGTAAATACACGACAGTTATGATTTATCTTCACGTGGGCTCAGGTGGGCTTACAGTGCTCCATATCTGCTGAAACGGTCTCGGATTTACAATAAATACTAAATAATTTTGGTATGCAGCTTAAGTTCTTCGAATCTTCAGTCTTGTATTCATGGCATTCTGGATTACTATTATATTGTTGAATATAATTTGTTGAACATTACTCCCTGTGTATGTGATATGCTGATAGTGGCCGAAGAAAAAAACGCCTAGTGCTGATGCACAAACTATATGTATAGACGCAATTGTACTATTTCATATAAACAAGTATTGGCAAGCGACAATGTCTAGCATGTACTGTTAATCTGAGAAATCCCTCGCCCATTTTGCAGTGCCGAAAAGAGTTAACAAGTCAAACCTCGGAAAAAAATATATGTTCACATGTAAATTTCAGTCTCAGATTGTGGAATAGGACTAGGGTACTTTAATGATGAGAAACACCAAGGGTAATCTGAACTCTTAAGTTATGCCCCTTTCCCACATGTGTGACTTCATATGATTTTCGTTGCCGACGACTAGTCTTGTCAATTCGCAAGGAATGTGTGCGACGTCTACGATTTTGACCGTTAAAAAACTTTGACAAGGTTACACCCGGCGACGACGTCGCCGATGAGTAAGACTTAATCGGCGACATTATGCGATGGCATCGGCAAATTGAGCGATGGTTCGCCGATGCCCTCAGGCGAGAACTGTCACATTTGAATAAAATATTGCGAAATAATACGAAGGATGAACGAATCCTCGGCGTATGTTCTGCGACGTCTACGGCGAATTAAGTGATGGTTCGGCGAATACCTCGGCGAGATTATCCGAAAACTTTTTGCATATATTTCATGGCAAAAACATAAAAACATCAGAAAACGGGAGTCTGCAGAAAGCCGATCGGGCCACACAAGGCAGATCCCTGTCACACCCAACCCCAATTACAAGGCCTAATTATAGACCCAAATCACTAATGCCTTGAGGACTGACCTCACCAAAATGGTCAGAGATCGACACAAGATTACGCGGTCTGCAGAGCGGCGATTGGCCCACACCAAGCAGATCCCCCTCATACCCAACCCAACACGTCGAAAATGTACAAATTTATCTTAAAATCGCCAAACTAATGGGCCGAAGGTCATCAAATATGAAAACTAATGGGGTTAACCATGAGGAAGAAAGGGGACCAGAAAAACGACTCATCTCCCCTTAATTCGGAGATTGGAGACATTTTCCTATCAAATAATGTACAAATTTAGCTTGCTCTCAAAACAAAAATATATATGTTGGCTCGCTACCGCTCACCAGGAAAATATTGAAACCTGGATGGGGGTAAACGTCTTAAAACAGTAGGCTGAACGGGGCCGAACGGATACAAGGCAAAGAGAGAGGGAGAGAAATAGAAAAAAAAAACCGAGGAGAAGAGAGGGAGAGGAAGATAAAACAAAAAACAGCGAGGTGGGCTCAATGTTTGCGTTAAGGCTTAAAAATTGAGACCACCTCGCCTTTTTTAGTTTTCTCCATTAGATGATGGGGGGAAGGTAGAAGCGTAATTGACTGTGTTACAAATATGAAGCCGATTGGTGAGGTAGTTTCGCCACCACGGATTTTCCTTTTTTTCCTTTTCTTCGTACGGATAAGCTGGAAGTGGGTGGTGGGAGGCGGTTGGGGGTGTGTTGGGGGGAAGGCAGAAGGGTAAGGGACTTGTCACACAAATATGGAACCGATTGGTGCAGTCGTTTCGCCGCCACAGATTTTCCTTTGTTTTCCTTGTGAGGCGACCGATAATCAGTAGACCGAATGTGAGTAGATAGTCAGTCAGAGTGGGTGGGGGGAGGGAGTCGTGTTGGTGGCAAGAAGCCAGAAAGGTAAGGTAAAATCGCGCTAAGAAGTCATGACTCGATTTTTCTACTCGGACAAAAGTCCCCAACTCTGGCTACCGCTGGCAACTCTCCACTGCCCGTCAGAGCCCAGTCATTTCCTAATTTATAACTATAGGTCTCCAGATATTCCCAATAATTGGCCTACTGACAAAATTAACCTATTTAGTCCATTTAAACTATATTTATGTTGTTGTTTGAATATATTTAAGTAAGATTTGTTTTCAATATCTTTATAGAATAATGAAAATATTTAATTTCCTGGCGCTATCTAGCATGTTACACTCCCTGGGCCTGCCACGGTGGCAGTGCCACCTGGAGGCCTGCAAAAAAATGCAAGTCAGTCACTGCCAGTATATGAGGGAGAGCGTATCTCTTCCGTTCATATATATATATATTTTTTTTTAAGAGACAATGAACGGAGGAAGGAAAAACACAGATAAAACAAAAAGGTCCATGTGCCTAAAGGCATCCTCCATTCATAAAATGTTTGTAACAACTGGATTTAAACATTTGTAGATTGTAAGTTTGTGGAAAGCAATTCGAGGGAAGTGAATTATAAAGAGTAGTAGCTCTATAATTCTGATAAGCAGAAGTTCTGCATTGTGGAGGACAAAGTGTAAATTCATGGGCGCTCTCAGCTGCCCTAGTTCTACGGGGAAAGATGTGGAGAGGCGACACAATTGAAGCAAGTTCCTCTGAACAATTACTGTGAAAATATCTGTAGAATAATGCAAGGGATGCAACGTTTCTTCCTATGGATAATGTAGGAAGGTCCTGTGTGATTGCAGGGTTATTGATTAATCTAATAGCTTTATTTTGAATTTTGTCCAACTGCCTCAAGGCAACCACTCCACTTCCACCCCACAGAGGTGAACAGTAATCCATCTGAGAACGCACATAACTTGTATATATTACGGCCAACTGCTCGCCAGTGAAGAATTCTCGAACTCTGTACAGGAGTCCCAGTTTTTTAGAGGCATTCTTAGCAATGCTTGTAACATAATGTGTCCAGCTCAACTTAGTAGTTAATGTTACACCGAGAATGTCAATACTAGGGGAAGTGGGAATATTTAAATCGTTAATAAATATATGGGAGTCAGTGAGATTCTGTCAGTTAGATAATTGAATGTACTTGGTTTTCTGTGCATTAAAGGAAACTAGATTTTTTTGTCCCCATTCATTAAATCTAGAAAGGTCCTGGTTCAGAGAAATTGAAGTGTTTATTTTTTGAATTTATAAGATCGGGTTAGGTGAAAGAATTGGTAAATGTGAAGGAACTGTGGAGTGTTGAGTCATCTGCGTAGGAATGTATTGGATTATGAGTGGTAGATATGAGATGATTGATATGAATGAGGAACAGAGTTGGAGCCAAAACTGATCCCTGGGGAACACCAGCATTTATTGAGTGAAATTGAGAATAAAGGCCATCTACCATTACACATATTTTTCTGTTATGAAGATAAGCAGAAATTAGTTGAACTAATGATGCAAGGCCGTAGTGTGACATCTTCGACAATAAGGATTGATGCCAGACTCTATCAAATGCCTTTGATATATCCAGTGCTATTGTATGTGTTTCACCATGTTGGTCTGTACCTTCGTTGATTTGATGCGTAAGAAGGCAAAGAATGTCTGCAGTTGATCGACATCGTCTAAAACCATATTGCCTATCACTGATTAATTTATTATTCTCAAGATGCTTAATTATGTGATTATTTAATATAATTTCAAAGACTTTACCAAGAGTGGAAGTTATAGCTATTGGTCTTTAGTTTGATGGATCTGAAGAGGCACCTTTTTTAGGAACTGGATGGATGTTTGCTTCTTTCCAGGGTACTGGGAAGCATGAGGTATGAGTACACAGACAGAACAAAATTGCCAATACAGGAGCGAGCACCAAGGAGCAATTCTTAAGTACTATTGGAGGAATTTCATCTGGACCAGGAGCCTTATCTACTGAGAGATTCTGCAATATAGTTTTGGCATGTCTGGTGTGGATCTTAAGTGAGGGAATTTCAGGCGAATTAAAAATAAGTACAGGGACATCTTGATTTATTTCATCCTTTTTTTTTTTTTTTTTTTTTTTTTTTTCTATATTCCAACTTACTTCCTCTCGGGCATAGGCTGAGAGCCTTAACATTCACCGCTTTACAATGAACAGTGAAGCCCGTGAGATCTTGTTCCAGTCTAGGGAGTAAGACATGTGAAGCACGTAGAGTACAACGAGCACCTGCCATCTTGCCTTCACATGAGGCACGGTGCTCACTCATGGCCCGAAACGACCCCATCTCTGAAGCCACCTCGTTCCCGTGCTTCACTGTCTCAACCCCTACACTCGGACTCTCACACTTACACACACACAACGCCACCTGTTGAGCAGATAACTCACCAGGCATTGCACCCCTATAGCATATTTTGAATATGGGAATATTCATACAGTGCTATTTAATCAGGGAACAATGAGGGTATTTTATTGACGTTTCGGTGGGCTTGTGGTAGTGCACTGATACCAGGTACAGCACAAATTCCATCCCAATAATATCTTCCCATTGATACATCGGGATTTGAACCCGGGACCTTTGGATTACCAGGCCAGTGGCAAGACCACTCCACCACACCTCCCCTAATCTAAGGGGGAGTTGGTGGAGAAAATATCCGCAAGAAGGTTAGCTTTACCTCGTTTGTCACTTACAAGATTGCCGGTCGGAGATTTTAATGGTGGAATGGATGAAGCAGTAGTGAAGTTGGATTTCAATGAGTTAAGAGTAGACCAAAATATGTTGTTATCATTTAGATTATTTAGAAGTTTATTTGCCTGCTTGTGGAGAAAGTTTGATTTAGTTAGGTTTAATACAGTTTTGGCATGATTTCTGATGTTTCTAAAGTAATTAAAGGCTTCATGTGTTTTTGATCTTGTGTATGCATTGTAGGCTATTGCTTTTTGTTCAGCTACTCTAGCACAATTATGGTCAAACCATTTAGGTGAATTAGATCTTTTACTGTACTTTTGATGAGGAATAAAAGTTTCCATTCCAATTTTTACAAAATCTTGTATGTGGCTCAAGGTGGAGTGTGCATCATTAGAAAAGAAAGAGGTCCAGGGAATATCAATAAAGAAACCTTGAAGACCCTCCCAGTCTGCCCTATCGTAATGCCATTTAGTCACCAAAACAGGTTCAGAGTGGAAAGATGTGGTAGGTGATAGACAGGTGGCCTGTATCAGACAGTGATCAGAAGATCCAAGTGGGGACCTCACTGTAACATCATAATTTTCTGAATTGGTTGTTAAAAATAAGTCCAGTAGGTGGGAATTATGATTATTATTATCTGGTACACGGGTGGGTTGGTTGACTAAAGACGGGTTGACGGGTTGAGATTAAATGAGTCTGCAAATAGCTCACATTCAAGACCAGCATCATCAGTCCTGGCTGAATGAGTGAGCCATTCAACATTATGGACATTAAAATCACCCAACACAGTGATTTCAGAAGAAGCATTTAAGTTGAGGACACTGAGTTGTGAGGACAGAGAATAAAAAATACTTTGCTCTGAAGGAGTATTTGGGGAACGGTAGATGCAACATTTGTATTTAAATTTACCAGCAGAAATTAATTTGTATATAGAATAATCAATATAGGGACAATTGAAACTCCAGGGCAATTTCAGATTTTGTGAAGCAACATACACCTCCTTTAGGTCTGAAATTTTGGAGCAGTTGATAACCTGGAAATTTAAATCTAGACGTGTTACTTGAGTCTCTGTCAAAAAAAGGAGAGTAGGGGTTTCTGCTTGAAGAAATTGGTGTACAGAATTGATGTTAGAGTGAAGTCCCCTTATATTACTAAAGAAAAAGCTGCACCGACGAGCAGTTTTGGGACGTTGCAATGCTCTTGACACAGTCACATGATGACGACCGGGAGAGCCCTGTGTCAATGACCCAACCCTGCCGGGGGTGGATATCCGAGGGACCACCAGGTTTGCTCTTAACAATTGTACTGCCATATTTATTAGGTAAATGTATGGTGTTACATGTATGATATGTAGTGGGAAGAGTAGTGTTTTATGGATAGAGGATAGCGATGTAGGGCAATGTCGTGAAGTTGGATGTGTATGTTATATAAAGAGGGTTTTCCTGATACCCCTGATGTGTGAGGCAGAAAAATATGTATCCAGCTACCAAGGCCTGGGAGAGAAAATGGAATTCAGGCTATTCCCTGAGTCTCCCGAAACCTTGGCGGCAGTACTTCCCTGGGCAGGGCTGCCTACCCCTACTACCTACATATATCCACCTTTGCCCTTTACTACATGCCTTTCCATCGTTCGTTCCTATATGGGTGTTCCTATGGGCTATTAAATATGTTATAAGTGAAATTTCATCGTCTGTCTATACAAATTACAAGCTGTTCTCGAGTATTCAAGCTTTATCCCAAAATATACTGGAGACCGCTTTTTTTTTTAAGGCAGACTTGTCCCACTTAGAGAATTAAATGTGAAAAAAATTATCTGTTATATGTTTATTTACGTGATTTATTGACACTCATGGGTTGAATATTACTTTGAACGGTTGGTTTTAATTTAATGAGATACTTTTCTCCCAGTATTGTTGGCTTAAAAAGTAATTAAAGCATTAAGAGACTTCCTCCACATTTTAATCCTGAATCTGGTGAGCGAAATACTACGAGTTTCACATGATTTCGTTCGGGTTAGTCTCAACTTTCGTATTATTTGGTTTGCTCTCACATAATGAGATAAATATATTGTAACAATATTTATATATCGTGTTTTGGGTATTTTGTCCTTCAATACAGTTCTCCCCGGTGTGTAATATATGAATATAGTAGAGCCTCAATAGTTGCCAGATAGCACTTTCTGAACAAAAGGTACTGGGAATCGAGTCATCACTTCTTAGTGCGATTGCACATGTGGTAGAAATATGAAAGCCATAGGTGCAGTCGTTTCGCTGCTACGATTTTTTTTCGGCGAGTCCGTATATATACGGACCTGGCACTTTGCGTGACAAGACCCTAGTCCGTATATATACGGACCTGGCACTTAGTGGGATATAATGCTGGTTCGCTATTGCTTGCCAGGAAGATATCGATACTTGGATGGGGATAAACGTCTTAAACCAGTTGGCTGAATGGGGCTGAAACCAGAGAAGGAGAGAAAGAGACCAAAAAAAAACAGGTGAACCCCCCACGAGAGGTGCATAGAAAAAAGGGTTGACAGGTTCACTATAGGCCTAACCATTATTTTTTACCCACCTCGCCGAAGGTGCTCTTTGGCCTCGGCAGGTGTGTCTTGAGCATTCCGCGATGTCGCAAGGCCCTTCGCATGCCTCGTGCGGAGCATACCCTGGCGGATATACTCTCAGCGAGTACTTGTGCGCACGTCGACGACTAATTGACGAGGAAATTGCTGATGACTCTTGTGCATCGTCGATGTTCTCAGACCATCTGAGAGCATCGGCGAGCTGCCATGCAGCGTTGCAAAGTTTTTTTTTGGTGAGAAACCCTCCGCGATGTCTTGCCGATGTCGTTGATGATCCCCGAGGGCCTCTTGGATCATTCTGCAATGTTCGACGATGCTTGCGAGGGCAATGAACCCTCGTGAGTCCTCGTCCCAAATTTTGAACAAGTCGAACATTTGCGACGACCCGCGAGGGTCCACGAGAGGCCGGCCGAAGCATACGATTATTATGCGAGGGTATACGTTTGTTGTCCGACATGTCACGAATATGGGTGTCACCGGTGAAAATCGTAAGAAATCGCACATGTGGGAAAGGGGCATTACAGGTGACAGTATTCAGGAATATCCTGAGAACATTATTGAGTGGTTGGTTAAGATCGGCAGCACTGTCTGTGGGTTCAAGGATTGTGTGGGTGAGAATGAAAGTAGGAATACAAGCGTGGGTGATTGTGTGTGTCTATGCTCTGACAGAGGATAAACCTGTAAGAGCGAAAGAGGAGTTCTGGGTGATCGTGGAAACGTGCCTGGATAAGTTTGGCATGAACAAAATAATATTTCTGATTGGGGATATGAATGAGAAGGTGGGTGATGAGAAAGTTGATGGAGTGGTGGGAGGGTGGGGGGTACCGTCAGAGGTGAATGGGAATGGTAGCGCACTTGTGGACGTATGTCTGGGGAGGAGACTGTGGATAGACAAAATCTTCTTCCGACACAGAATGATTCATAGGTACACATGGAAAGTGGTGTGGAGGAAGAAGGATAAGGATAAGGCAGTGGTGGACCGAAAGGCACTGATTGATTATATATTTGTGGATGAACGAATGAAGAAATCTGTGCTGAATGATAGGGTGTATAGGGTTATTGGAGGGAGTCTGTCTGACCATTATGTAGTAGTAGCTAAAATTAGGATACAAAAGAAGTGGGTGAGGAGTGTGTGGTAACCACTAAGGAAAATGTCTTCTAAGCGTAGTTGGGAAGGTGTACTGTAGGGTAGTACAAAGGAGTACAAAGGAGATCAAGCAACAACAGATCTAGTGACCCTTCTAGGTTGCTTGTCCTCCAAAACACTGAGGATCAAGTGTCCAAACAGTGGTGTAGAGTGGGTAAGGGAACATTGGAAAGGGAATTACTGCCCTCCCTGGAACTAATGGAGATCGTCAACTCTTTTAAGTATCTGGGCAGTGTGTTGAGTAAAGATGGGACTATGGATGAAGAGGTGCGGGAGAGGGTACAACAGGGGAAGAGGGTTGTAGGAACGCTAAAAGCAGTAACAAGAAATAGGGTGGTCAGTATGGAAGTGAAGAAGTCCTTGCATGACAGTGTGGTAATCCCGACACTGACTTATGGAAGCGAAGCATGGACGTTGGTTGAGAGACTCCGACCAAGAGTGAGAGCAGTGGAAATGAATTACTTAAGGAGTGCGTGCGGAATTACATGGAGGGATAGACAGACTAATGAGGAAGTAAGAAGGAGGTGTGGTGTGGAGGTAGATGTGCTGGAAAGTGTGAAAAGGAACAACTTGAGATGGTTCGGCCATATGAAACGTATGGAAAGCGAGAGAATGACTAAGAGGGTGTACGAGAGCGAGGTGGAGGGACAGAGGGGGAGAGGTAGACCGAATATGAGGTGGAAGGATGGAGTGAGGAACTACATGAATGAAGGCGGTGCTGGTTGGGGGGAGGGGCGTCGACTGACTGGGGACAGAGGTGCATGGGGGCGGTTCGTTCGTTGCCACCCCTTCGGGGATCACGGCGTCAGGCAATAGATAGAATAGATAGATAGAACTAATGTCCGTGGCAGGATTAGGAAGTTAGTAGGGGACAGATGGGTTAGTAACTGAGGGGGGGATAAAATAAAGTTATTCATTTACAAACGCAGTCAGTCGCGGGTTTGAAGCGAGATATTTGTCTAGGCGGAGTTTAAATGAATCAACGGTGATGCAGTCTATAATGTTTCGGGGAATCCCATTCCACAAGTTGACAACTCGATTGAAGAAGAAATTCTTAGATTCGTGTGAGTTAAAAGATTTACCAATAATTTTGCAACCGTTTCCCCGCGTGTAATTAGATTGGTCGATAGTGAAGTACTTACTACAGTTCATATTGTCGATGCCTTTGATGATTTTGACAACTTTAATTAAGTCACCTCTTAATCTGCGCTGGGTTAAAGGAAATATATTTAATTCTCTAAGACGCTCTTCGTATGGTTTGTTATTTAGGCTAGGTATCATTTTGTCCCCTGGGGGTTAGGGAATAGAATATGCCCCACGTGCCTTCTGCGTGTCGTAAGAGGCGACTAAAGAGGTTGGGTCGGTGGGCTTGCGACCCCCACCCGGAAAAAATATCTAAGCAAAAAAAAACGAACGAACAGCCTCGGATGCGGACGGAACCAACGTTGACGAACCACGACCGACTAAGGACATGCCTTCGGACATTCTGAGAATGGCTACATGGAATGTTAGTGGCATGAATGATGGCACAAAAGAGAGAGAGGTTCTGGGAGTGTTAGTGAATGCCAGGCTGGATGTATGTGGAATGACAGAGACCAAATGGAAAGGTTCAGATGTGAGAGAGTGGGAGTGTGGAATGGGTGTGTGTGCTGGAGTGAGTGAAGGAACAGCGAGAGAAGGTGCATGTTTGTTTGTAAGTAGCAAATGGAAGGAATGTGTAAGAGAGTATGGGTCTGTGGGTTCAAGGATTGTGTGGGTGAGAATGAAAGTAGGAATACAAACGTGGGTGATTGTATGCGTGTATGCCCCGACAGAGGATATACTTGAAAGAAAGAAAGAGGAGTTCTGGATGAATGTGGAGGCGTGCCTGGAGAAGTTTGACAAGAACGAAAGAATATTTCTGATTGGAGATATGAATGGTAAGGTGGGTGATAGGAAAGTTGAGGGAGTGGTGGGAGGGTGGGGGGTACCATCAGAGGTGAATGGGAATGGTAGTGCACTTGTGGACGTATGTGTGGGGAGGAGGCTGTGGATAGCCAACACCTTCTTCCGACACAGAATGATCCACAGGTACACGTGGAAACGGATGTTGACGATGAAGGATAAGAGAGTGGTGGAACGAAAGTCATTGATTGATTATGTATGTGTGGATGAACGAATGAAGAAATCTGTGATGGATGCTAGGGTGTATAGGGGTATTGGAGGGGGTCTGTCTGATCATTATGTAGTGGTAGCTAAGGTTAGGATACAAAAGAAGTGGGTGAGGAGAGCGGGAGGGAGGCGAGAGGAGGGTGGAATGGTGAGGAGGGTGGAGAGGTTGCAGGAGGAGGAAGTCAGGGAGGAGTACAGGAGAGCAGTGGAAAGACGACTAGGTGGGTTCGACCTGGAAGTTATGGAGGAAGTGGAGGAGATGAGCAAGGTGTTTAAGGATGAGATCTGTGCAGCATGTGAGGAGGTGTGTGGAGTGAGGAGAAGAGGGAGGGGAGTGAAAGGTACAGCATGGTGGACAGAAGAGGTAAGAATAGCTGTGGAAGAAAAGAAGAAAGCATATAGAGAGTGGTTGGGTAGTAGAGGGAATGAAGATTCCGAGAGACAGAAACGAGCGAGGTACGTGGAGAGTAAGAGGGTGGTGAAGAGAGTAGTGAAGGAAAGTAAGAGAAGAGTAGATGAGGAATTTGGAAGGAATCTGAGTGTAAAATGGAGGGAGAGTAAGAAACTGTTCTGGAAAGAAGTCAAGAAAGTTAGGGAAGGTAGCAAGGGAAACAGTAAGGGTGTGAAAGATAAGAATGGGAGAATGCTAGCCGAGAAGCAAGAGAGAGTCGAAAGATGGAGGGAGTACTTCAGTGAGTTGCTAAATGAAAGGAATGAAGAGCCAGCAAACATAGCTGGATATGGTATGGGAGGGAGAAGAAGAGAAGTAGTGGAGGAGGAGGTGGGGATCAGGAGGTCAGAAGTGTGGGAAGCCATGAAAAGAGTGAAGTTGGGGAAAGCACCAGGAACAGATGGAGTGTGTGGGGAAATGTTGAGGTATGGTGGTGAGATAGTGATAGAATGGGTATGGAAAATGTGCAAACTAGCATGGGAGAAGGGGAGTGCACCCGATGACTGGAAGACTGGCATAATAGTCCCCCTATATAAGGGCAAAGGGGAAAGAGGAGTGTGTGGTAACCACCGAGGAATATGTCTTCTAAGCGTAGTAGGGAAGGTATACAGTAGGGTAGTGATCGAGAGAGTGAGAGTGAGAACGGAGAAATGGATAGGCGACGAGCAGGGAGGCTTTAGGAAGGGAAGAGGATGTGTAGATCAGATTTTTACCCTGAATTGTGTTGTGGAGAAGTATCTGGAGAAGAAACAAAAGGTGTATGTTGCCTTTATGGACTTGGAGAAGGCCTATGACAGAGTGGATAGAGAAGGTTTGTGGAAAGTACTTAGAATATACGGAGTAGAGGGCAAGTTGCTGAAAGCAGTGAAGAGCATGTATGAGGGTGCAAAGGCGGCAGTACGTGTGGAGAGTGAGCAGAGCGAGTTCTTTGACCTGAATGTTGGTTTGAAACAGGGGTGTGTGATGTCCCCGTGGTTGTTTACTGTATATATGGATGGAGTTATGAAAGAAATACTATCAAGAGCAGTGGATGTTGGTGTATCGCTGAAAAGGGAGGGAATTGAGTGGAAGCTACCTATACTGCTGTTTGCGGATGATACAGTTCTGATGAGTGATTATGAATGGGAGTTGCAGGGTCTGGTAAATGAGTTTGGAACAGTGTGCGAAAAACGGAATTTGAAGGTAAATACGGGGAAGAGCAAGGTTATGGTCTTCGAAAGGGGTGAAGTCACAGAGTGTGAGATGAAGCTGAACGGTCAGGCTATGGAGATCGTCAACTCTTTTAAGTATCTGGGCAGTGTGTTGAGTAAAGATGGGACTATGGATGAAGAGGTGCGGGAGAGGGTACAACAGGGGAAGAGGGTTGTAGGAACGCTAAAAGCAGTAACAAGAAATAGGGTGGTCAGTATGGAAGTGAAGAAGTCCTTGCATGACAGTGTGGTAATCCCGACACTGACTTACGGAAGCGAAGCATGGACGTTGGTTGAGAGACTCAGACCAAGAGTGAGAGCAGTGGAAATGAATTACTTAAGGAGTGCGTGCGGAATTACATGGAGGGATAGACAGACTAATGAGGAAGTAAGAAGGAGGTGTGGTGTGGAGGTAGATGTGCTGGAAAGTGTGAAAAGGAACAACTTGAGATGGTTCGGCCATATGGAACGTATGGAAAGCGAGAGAATGACTAAGAGGGTGTACGAGAGCGAGGTGGAGGGACAGAGGGGGAGAGGTAGACCGAATATGAGGTGGAAGGATGGAGTGAGGAACTACATGAATGAAGGCGGTGCTGGTTGGGAGGAGGGGCGTCGACTGACTGGGGACAGAGGTGCATGGGGGCGGTTCGTTCGTGGCCACCCCTTCGGGGATCACGGCGTCAGGCAATAGATAGATAGATAGATCATTTTGGTAACTCTACGTTGAACTCGTTCTAGCTTGTTTATATCTTTTTGGTAATAAGGGCACCAGGATTGAACGCAGTATTCCAGAAGAGGGCGGACTAAGGCATTGTAAAGGGTTAGGATAACTTCCTTGGATTTATGCTCAAATGACCTGCCTATAAAGCCAATTATTTTGTTTGCCTTCTTAACAACTTCTGAACATTGTTGACTCGGTTTTAGGTTACTCGATATTGTTACTCCCAGATCGGTTTCTCTGTTTACATTCTTAAGCTGAGTGCCATTCATCGAATAGTTTGCTTTCTCATTTAGGTATCTGATATGTAGTACTTTACATTTATCCGCATTGAAACTCATTTGCCAAATTTGGGCCCAACATGACAATTTATCTAGATTGTGTTGCATATCGTCAACTTGTTCTTTTGAGAGTACGCTATTTGCAATTTTTGTATCGTCAGCAAATTTTGAGATTGTACAGGTGAGACCCTCATCAATGTCGTTGATGTAAATTAGAAAGAGAATTGGTCCTAGTACCGATCCCAGGGGTACCCCGCTACTTACATTGGTCCATTTAGATGCCTTACCGTTTATGACTACTCTTTGCTTTCTGTCGCTGAGCCAATTTTCTATCCATTTCAACACACCGTCTTGTATTCCATGCGCTTTTAGTTTTAGCAGTAAACGTTTGTGGGGAACTTTGTCAAAGGCCTTTTGAAAATCAAGGTATATAATATCTACAGCTTTACTCTCATCGTAGAGGTTCAGGATATCATGGAAGAAGTCTAAGAGGTTTGTTAAACAGGAACGTTTTTTACAAAAGCTGTGTTGAGTATCTTTAAGTATGTTATTTTCCTCTAAGTGATTTCCGAGTCTGTCTCGTATGACCGTTTCTAGCATTTTACATACAACTGAGGTTAAGCTAATTGGACGATAGATACTGGGTAGGGATTTGTCTGCCTTTTTTGAATATCGGTGTTACGTTGGCTAGCTTCCACTGATCAGGCATAGTTCCAGACTGCAAGGATTTATTGAATAGTAATGTCAGTGGTTTGGAGAGCTCATCCTTAGCTTCCTTCAGAACTCTAGGCGAGATTGTATCAGGTCCAGGCGTTTTATTTACCTTGAGTTTATCTAAACAATTCAATACTTCTCTCTCTGTAACGGTGATATTGCTTAGAACATCTGAATTATCAATCTGAATCGGCGATGGTGTAGGGATATCACTGAGGTCTTCTGTTGTAAAAACTGATGCAAAGAAGGTATTGAGGGCATTACTCATTTGTACTTCGTCTTTGGTGTATTCTCCATTTTCATCGACTAACGGTCCAACAGTTGAAGTAACTACTTTTTTCTTTCTGATATAACTATAGAATTCTTTCGGGTTTGTTTTACTTTGATTCGCAATATGTAACTCTAAGGTCTTTTTACTTTGCTTAATTAACTTTTTGGCTTTGCGTCGTAGCTCTACAAATTTCACCCGTTCTTCGTCATTTTGTGAGGATTTTAATCTATCATTAGCAAATTTTTTAGCAAGCAGGCAGTTTGAAATATCTTTATTCCACCATTTGGGCTTATTATTATGGCCTGGACGCCGTATTTTCGATGGTATGCAGTCTTGCACTGCTTTTAGGTAAGTGGTTTCGAATAACTTCCAAGATGTATTTATGTCGTTATTGTTAATTAAAATGCTCCAGTCAGTTTCTTTAAACATAGCTCTAAGTTTATGGAAGTTTGCTTTCTTGAAATTAGGGACTTTTTCGATGCTACTATTTGGTTCGTTACTAGTAAACTTTAAAGTGAAAGTTATTGTACGATGGTCGCTGTTACTGAATTCATCGCCAACATTCAAATTCTCTATTAATTCTTCTTTTGTTGCAAGTACAATGTCAAGAACGTTATTACCACGGGTCGGCGTTCAAACAAATTGATAAAGCGAACTCTCTTGCAAGTTCGTATACAAGTCATGTCCAGAGTGTGAAGTAAGAGTATCGCCCCACTTGGTCACAGGTAAATTAAAGTCGCCAAAAATTACGGTATCTTGTGAGTTACTTACATCTGCAATTTGTTCGTAAATTTCTCGGTCAGTTTGCACTGATTGAGCTGGAGGTCTGTATATTAATGCAAGTATTATTTTTGTACCTTTATTATTCTTTATTAGCACAAAAGATGCATCGACGTTCACAATTTGAGGTTTTGACAAGAGGGTAGGGTTAAGACTTTCTTTGATATAAAGTAAAACGCCACCTCCATTTCGATTTATTCGGCTTTTCTCAAACATTACATAACCGGGAAGTGAATACTCTGCTAAAAAGTCTCTATCTTCTGTATTGAGCCAAGATTCTGTTATGCCAATCACATCATAATTTTCTGTAAACACTAGCTCCTCTAAATCTGAAAATTTATTGCGTATGCTACGAGCGTTTGCATAGAAAACCTTTAAATTTGTTTTTTAGAACTCACGGAACGCTCTTTAATAATATTTTTGGTTCTTGTCGGATCTACATTTATGTTCATGGCTGTCCTCGGTCCTCGCTGTCTTCGGTCCTTATCGCTGGTGGTCCTCGGTTGCCTCTGTTTTTTTCTTGGCGTTGGATGATTTATGTCACTGCTGCTTCTTCTCTGATGGCGTTTTTTGATCCATGGCTGCGGACTGCTTCGTGTAGGAGACGACCCATGCGTGCTGAACCCACAGGGTTTAGATGAGTGCCATCCTTGCGGAACAGAGTAGGCTGGTTGTAGAAGTTGTCCCAGAGGTTGATGAATTCAACTTCTTCCCTCAGACACAAATATTTTAGTCGGCTATTTGTGCTGAAGGCCTTGTCGTAGAATTTATCAGGTGCGTCGATCTTGGGGAGAATGCCTGAGATGATGATATTCCTTGACTTGTTTTTGTAGTGCTGGATCATCTTGCGATATATCTCCATCAACTCTTCGGATCTGGTGCGCATGACGTCATTTGAACCAGCATGGATGACAAAAAGGGTATTTTCATTTGCATCCTTTGTGGTATCTTCGAAGGCTTCCACAATGTCGTCCAGTCCAGCTCCTGGGATGCAAAATCTTTTTCGTTGATTTGGGACTCTGTCGCAGAACTCTTCAACCTGTCCTCATAGGATGGAATCCCCAACGAGCCTGGTCTCTTCTGGTTCGTCTTCCATCTCTACCAATATCTCAAATCTGTTTGACATTGTGACTGGTAGATGAGACCTTTTCTGCGTTGGCCGTGCACCGTTCCTCACTGGTGTAAATCCGGAAACCTGTGGTGGCGGGACTCTACGTACAGGTCGGGGAGAGGAGTGGTTAGAACGGGGGCGAGGGGGACGAGGGCGAGGGGTTGTAGTGATTGAGAGAGTGAGAGCGAGAACGGAAAAATGGATAGGTGACGGGCAGATCGGTTTTAGGAAGGGAAGAGGATGTGTAGATCAGATTTTTACCCTGAAATGAGTTGTGGAGAAATATCTGGAGAAGCAAAACAAGTTGTATGTTGCCTTTATGGACTTGAGAAGGCATATGACAGAGTGGATAGAGAAGGTATGTGGACAGTATTAGAATATGGCAAGATGCTGAAAGCAGTGAAGAGCATATATGAGGGTGCATAGGCGGCAGTACATGTGGATAATGAGCAGAGCAAGTTCTTTGATCTGAATGTTGGGTTGAAACAGAGGTGTGTGATGTCCCTGTGGTTGTTTACTGAATATATGGATAGAGTCATGAAAGAAATACAAGGAAGAACAGTGGATGTTGGTGTATCGCTGATAAAGGAGGGAATGAGTGAAAGCTACCTGTATTGCTGTTTGCTGATTATACAGTTCTGATCAGCGATAATGAATGGGAATTGCAGGGAGTGGTAAATATGTTTGGAACAGCGTGTGAAAAATGGAAACTGAAGGTAAATGGGGGGAAGAGCAAGGTTATGGTCTTCGAAAGGGGTGAAGCCACAGAGTGTGAGGTGAAGTTGAACGGTCAGGCTATGGAGTTTGTCAGCTCATTTAAGTAGCTGGGCAGTGTGTTGAGTAAAGATGGGACTATGGATGAAGAAGTGCGGAAGAGGGTGCAACAGGGGAAGAGGGTTGTAAGAACGCTGAAAGCAGAAACAAGAAATAGGGTGGTCAGTATGGAAGTGAAGAAGTCCTTGCATGACAGTGTGGTAATCCCAACACTGATGTATGGAAGCAAAGCATGGACATTGGTGGAGAGACTCATACCAAGAGTGAGAGGGGTGGAAATGAGTTACTTGAGAAGAGCGTGCAGAGTTACATGGAGGGATAGACAGACAAATGAGGAAGTAAGAAGGAGGTGTGGTGTGGAGGTAGATGTGCTGGAAAGTGTGAAAAGGAACACCTTATGATGGTTCAGCGACATGGAACGTATGGAAAGCGAGAGAATGACTAATAGGGTGTAGGAGAGCGAGGTGGAAGGACAGAGAGGGAGAGGTAAACCGAAAGAGAGGTGGAAGGATGGAGTGAAGAAGTATATGGATGAAGGCGGTGCTGGGTGGGAGGAGGGGCGTCGACTGACTAGGGACAGAGATGCATGGCGGTTCGTTCGTGGCCATCTCTTAGGGATCACGGCGTCAGGCAATAGACAGATAGATAAATAGAAAGATAACACAAATAGTCGACATCGAAAAACATGTAGGTGTGTGTGTGTGTGTGAATTTATACAGATCTGACCTTCTGAACTTTTGCTACACAAAGACTAACCAATCTCTGACATTCTCAATTACTTAGCAGACATACGCTTAGAGATGACCGGCATTTTATAAAATAATACAGACAGCAATCGTGTACTTGGTGACGTTTCACTCCATTAAGTCAACGTATGCCAATTGTGGTTGATATTTTCATATTGTAGGTGGCGGTGAATGGAGTTTCCTGACATATTAGAGCAATCAGTACAAGGAGACTCGCGTGATATATACTGCATATATATATATATATATACTGCTATCGGTACTGATTCTCCAGTTAATGATTTCATTTTCATGCTACTACCCTAGTTAATTTCACTCTACATATTATACACACAAGAGCAAACACTGCTTATTTTCATTTATTTCTTCATTTTTCACCTTCCAGTGCTTCCTATAACCATTATCATTTATCACACCATTTAATGCCCATTGTGATTCCCGCAGCTCCTTCCCCGCTATCTTCCAGCCATTACCGACCCCTTGGCTCGCCCTCTACCCAAACAACAACAGCGAGTTACCCAACTACTTCTATACTGGAACACATTTGGCTTACCCGGAATACAAAATAATGTAGCCTAATTATTTCGAAATGATATGGAAGGACGTAGAGAGAAAGGCAGATCGAGAGTGAGGTGGAAGGATAGAGTTGAGAGGTGTATGAGGGAAAGCAGTGATGGATTGGAGGTGGGGTGTCGGCTCAGAGGTGCATGTGAGCGATTCATTCGTGGCCATCCCTTCGGGAACCATTACGTCTGGCAACAGATAGATACATAAACATGTATAGGGCTTAGCTAATATTGGATATTAAACTAAAGGTTTACAAAATTGACTAACTTCTGACTAATCATAAATACAGGGGTATGACAAAATTCTGACAATGTTGCCAAGATGGACAAATTAGTACAGCTCAGTGAGAGTTAGCCTAGATGAATGTGACATGTGTAATTAATAACTATTTGACATTCCGTTTAGCCGCATTAACACAAGCGATGTTAGAATCAAGCATTAAGCATACTTTAGTTAACATATTTATCGACTATCTTTGTTCTAGTAGCTTCAACACTTTAACTTAAAAACGCTAAAAAATACAGTAATAAGTATTTCAATATGACCCGCAAAAACATTATATTCTGCCGCTTTATTTAGCAATATGGTTCTTGATTTATAATTCATTGTACCCAAATATGGTATTCAATCTTACAGTCGTAGTATTGGCAACAGTGTTGTTGTTTAAGTACTGTAATATCGGTGTTAATATATCAAGGAACTGTCTTTAACTACTATTTGTTTTTGGTTCCATTACACAACGATCACATGTAAAACAATTAACAAACGAAGACAATGTGAGAAGGAACCCATGTCATCCTAACCAGAAACTATTTCAACCAGTGCATGTTAACCAGAGCCAACTTGAACCGATTCATAACCATACCAAATGAAGCTTGACAGTGATGGTTAAGGTGACATTAGTTGAGGTTTACTGGATGGAAATGTATACTGATTGAATTGCCTGTCACTGGTTGAAGTTTTCTGATTCAAATGGTCTAATGCTGGATTTTGCTTTACAGTGGTCGATTTGTACTAGTTGAAATAGGCAATGGTACATTTTTGTCACTCGATAGAAGACTGACCAAATCTAACTTAAGGTATTCAATATGGCTTATATGATACCAATACTAAAACTTCAATGAGGGTTCTGGTAGTAGCACTTGGCGTAACTCTACACTATCTTTAATGGTTCACTTCCGCCGACACCACTCAGTCACTTTATCTTTCGTTTTGTTTTCTCTCTCTCTCTCTCTTTCTCTCTATCTCTCTCTCTCTCTCTCTCTCTCTCTCTCTCTCTCTCTCTCTCTCTCTCTCTCTCTCTCTCTCTCTCTCTCTAACACAAATCCCCCCCCCTCCTTTATCTCCATCATCATAAAATATTCGTTGAACTATTATAAGTTTTCTTGATATGTCATGGGGATGATATAATATTCAACCATTCTTAACAACCGAGAACAGTTTCCATAAGGAAACATTTAAAAAAGGTAATATGTGCTCCTAACTCACCTTGCATATTAATACAAGGTGCACATAAAACAGTGTGTTTAGCATGTTTATAGTAAAATATACTAATATTGTTCACATACCAATGATTTTCCTTAATATTTTCAATATTGAACCATACATTATGGTGTTTTAAGAGGTTGTACATTTTATTATTTGATATGATGATCAGTCTATAACATTATCTTGGTCGGTTGTTGTTAAACTCTCTTGTCGTACAATTGGCTGTTTCCACCATGTAAAAGGGATACCACTAAGAGGCACGTACGCAGCAACATAATGATGGTTATCGCACGTTTCCTCGTTATTGCTGCAACACGTATAAAGGCCACCATCACCTCTTGCTATATATATATATATATATATATATATATATATATATATGTGTGTAGAGCAGCTGGTCCAGCAACCCACCCATATCCAGGATCGCTTCGGAGATCGGCCCAACATTCTTGACTTATTTCTGACTAATAACCCTTCTTCTTATACAGTACTGTCAATCTTTTTTCTCCTTTGGGCTCCTCCGACCATAAACTTATCTCCGTCACCTGTCCTATACTTCAGTAAGGCCATCCAATCCTCCCAGCCGGCGGCACTTGTGGCACTTTGGCGCTGCCGACTGGGAGGCTCTCCAACAGTACTTCTTTGATTTCCCTTGGAATGACTTCTGCTTCCGTTGCCGAGGACCCTCGGAGAGTGCAAAACGCATTACCAAGGTAATCCTCTCGCGCATGGAAGCATACATTCAATTTTCTTTCTCACAGTCTAATGCAAAAAAATCTTGGTTTACTCACGCTTGTTCTACTGCTGTCCGCAACAAGGAGGAAGCATTAAAACGGTACCGACGCCTTAATACTCAAGAATCTCATTCTTCTTATGTTTCTGCCCGGAATCAAGCCAAATCTGTTCTTCGACTTGCCAAACACTCTTTCATCAATAATAAATGCTCTGAACTATCCAACTCTAGCTCTTCCCAAGCTTTCTGGCATCTAGCCAAAAACCTCTCCTACAACTGTTCTTCCTCGTTTTTCCCTCCCCTTTTCCACTCTGATGGCACAACCATCACTTCTTCCTCTGACAAAGCTGAACTCGTTGCTCAAACTTTTGCCAGAAACTCTACCTTGGATGATTCCAGTGCTATTCTTCCCTCTCCACCCCCCTCTCTCCTACCATACGCCTAATATCCTAATCTCTTCTAAAGATGTACTTTCTACCCTCTCTGGGCTTAATACTAAGAAGGCGTGCGGTCCGGACGGTGTTCCTCCTGTTGTACTTAAAAAACTGTGCTTCCGTGCTGACCCCCTGCCTAGGCAAACTCTTTCATCTCTGTCTCTCCTCTAATACCTTTCCTTCTTGCTGGAAGTTTGCTCACATTCAACCTGTCCCAAAGAAGGATGACCGCTCTCAATCCTCCAACTATCGTCCAATTGCTCTCATCTCTTGTATCTCTAAAGTTTTTGAAAATATTCTTGCTTCCAAATTTCTTAAGCATTTCTCTTCTCATAATCTGCTATCAGATCGCCAGTATGGCTTCCTTAACCCTTAAATGTCGGGGCGCAACATAAGTCGAGTTAAATAAAGCTGGACTATGTGGCGGTGCTCGACATATATCGTGTGGCAATTTCAGCACGTAATGTGGCTGAGAGAGAGAGACAAGTGGTGGCAGGAGAGTAGCGAGCGTATGACTGCTCCAGACCACCGCAGCGAACCTACTGACACGAATCCCACCTCCTCCCTCCCTCTCTCACTCGCTATATACGGAATTGTATGGGGAAAGTGCCTAATTACATGCTTTTTGCACTCGCGTTGCACGGTTATTGCAAGAAAACTAGCCATCATAAAAGGATCGTTATGGTGTCATTCGAAAGCTCTGTTTATGCCCTTTCAGGGATAGATACTTGTTTTACGTTCTGGGTCTTATTTAGGCATGAAAATGATCACGTAAACAGCCCTATTTTGGCTAAAAATACCCCGCTGGGCGGTACATATAAATAAACCGCATAGGCCGCTTGTAAGGTGTTAACCCTCCAGCCCCGGTTATGTATTATATATATATTCCTCGAAACCCGGGTGTTTTGGCCGAAAAACGTCTAGGCTAGGCTACCGTATATTCGTTAATCAGACTGCTTCCCGCATTCCCGCGCATCCCCAAGCGTAGCTGTGTTATTTACCTGTAGAATGGCATTAAGTAGAGCTCTCTAAGTCAACTGGTTGAGCTGTGATGATGATTTCATTGGAGATAACTTTATGGCCAAAACAGCCACTTTACACTACTATTCGATACTTAACAACAACATACAGGCACACACGAACAAGCGACGCTCTCCTTCTTGTGGCCGGAGATGCGGAGCGTCGGTCCAGCCGGCTGTTGTTTACATGCGTCGGACCGACGCCTCGCACACCAAGCTCACAGGCTGTGACGTCATGGGTGTTTAAGAGACCTTCCGGGTACCTGTTATATGCTTTTTTATGGGCGTTCAAGAGCCCTTCCGGGAACGGAGGGTTAATGGTCGCTCTACTGGTGATCTTCTTTCATATCTTACTAACTCTTAGTCATCCAATTTTCGGGACTTCGGTGAGACTTTTTCTGTTGCACTAGACATATCGAAGGCCTTCGATAGAGTCTGGCACAAATCTTTAATTTCCAAACTGCCCTCCTTCAGTTTCTGTCCCTCCATCTGTGCCTTTATCCCTAATTGCCTTTCCGGCCGTTCCATAGCTGCGGTTGTGGATGACCATCGCTCACTTCCTCATCCTATCAACTCCAGTGTTCCTCAGGGTTCTGTCGTATCTCCTATTATCTTTCTAATTTTCATAAATGGTCTTCTCAACTGTACATCCAGTCCCATCCATTCATATGCAGACGACTCTACTTTACACCACTCAATTAGTTTTCCAGAACGCCCCAGCCAGCAATCCCTCAAAAGTAAACGTAATGAAGCCATAAAATGCTTATCTTCTGATCTAGCTACTATTTCCAATTGGGGTAGAGAAACCCTTGTTGCATTTAATGCTTCCAAAACTCAATTTATCCATCTTACTACCTGCCAGGAACCTCCAGAGGACTATCCCTTATTCTTTAACAATACAAAAATCAACCCTTCATCTTCCCTCAATGTTCTCGGTGTCTCTTTTTCTTCTGCTCTCACTTGGAAAGACCATATTACCAGTCTCACTAAGGCGCCTCCCAGAAGCTGGGTGGGCTCAACCGCCTCAAGGGGTTCTTTACCCCTGCGCAGCTTCTTGCTCTGTAAAAGGGCACACTGCCTCCTTGTAAGTGAGTTAAGTGTTTTAAAGTGAGTTAAGTGTTTTAAAGTGAGTGAAGTGATCTGAAGAAACTGACTGTTACCATGCCTCGCACTTGTACGAACTGCGCCGGTAGGTTTGGTGAGTCCATGTTTGTTACTGTCAATCTTCAAGTCTGCCGTCTCTGCCAGCAACAAGAGAATTTGACAGTGAAAATAGATGAAGCCTACAACAAGATCAACGTCCTCACCATGAAGCTGGAATCACTCCAAGAGTTTGTAACGTTGGAGTACCACAAACTTCAATTGTCACCGCAACTCCAGCAGCCACCAACGCCCCAACGTCAACTGCCAACAATTCAACGCCTGCAGTAGCCATTTCATCTGATGGTTCCAATACTCAAGAAACAAATAGTAACTCTCTTCCCCCTGAAGACAACTTCCGTGTCGTGAGGAACAACGTTTGCCCCAAGACCAGGAAACCCATACCGATTACCGAGTGTCAAAACCGCTTCCAGATACTCGCAGACTCAGATAACGAAGCGGAAATAGAAGAAGTCCGGCTCGTGGGAGACTCGATGATACGTGGTCAGCTCACAGAGTTTTGCGCCAGAGCACCTAAGACCAGGAAGCGTTTTTGTATCCCTGGTGGTGGTGTGGACGATGTAGTTGCTGCAGTTGACGAAGTATCTAAGCTGGCCCCTGCTAATACAATGTACGTCATCCACGTTGGATCCAACGATGTACAGCGAACCCGGTCGGAAGATTTGCTTTTAAAGTACCAGCAGCTGATCAAGTCATTTAAGGAGAAGTCATCAAGGATCATCGTCTCAGGAATCGTCCCCCGGCTTGGTGTAGAGAGCCGATTTTACAACATAGCCACCAGCACAAATCGTTGTCTAGCAAACCTCTGCAGGAAGGAAAACGTGGGATTCGTCGACACCTGGGACAATTTCTACTACGATGACTATTTGTTTTCGGACGATGGAGTTCATCTGAACCAGGTGGGAGCGGCACGTTTTGGGCGTCTTCTCAACGATGCGGTGAAGGATTTTCGGAGAAGAAATCGACTGAGCACAGGACAACCAGGAAGGAGGACCGAAGACAGCGAGGGCGGCAACCTGCGAAGGAATTAAATGCTAATCTGTCAAGAACCGCGAATTTGGATAAAGCTCCACCAACACGACCCAAATTCAAAACCGCCAGGGATAACGACCGAGGACTGATGTCAGCCATGAATGTAAATGTAGATCCGATCAGAACCAAAAATTTGATTAAAGAACGTTCTGTGAGTTCTAAAACCGCAACTTTAAAGGTTTTCTATGCAAACGCTCGTAGCATACGCAATAAATTTTCGGATTTAGAGGAACTAGTGTTTACTGAAAATTATGATGTGATTGGTATAACAGAATCTTGGCTCAATACAGTAGATAGATACTTTTTAGCAGAGTATTCACTTCCCGGTTATGTAATGTTTGAGAAAAGCCGAATAAATAAAAATGGAGGTGGTGTTTTATTTTATATCAAAGAAAGTCTTAACCCGACCCTCTTGTCAAAACCTCAAATTGTGAACGTTGACACATCTTTTGTGCTAATAAAGAATAATAAAGGTAGAAAACTAATACTTGCATTAATATACAGACCTCCAGCTCAATCAGTGCAAACTGACCGAGAAATTTATGAACAAATTGCAGATGTAAGTAACTCACAAGATACCGTATTTTTTGGCGACTTTAATTTACCTGTGACCAAGTGGGGCGATACTCTTACTTCACACTCCGGACATGACTTGTATACGAACTTGCAAGAGAGTTCGCTTTATCAATTTGTTCGAACACCGACCCGTGGTAATAACGTTCTTGACATTGTACTTGCAACAAAAGAAGAATTAATAGAGAATTTGAATGTTGGTGATGAATTCAGTAACAGCGACCATCGTACGATAACTTTCACTTTAAAGTTTACTAGTAACGAACCAAATAGTAGCATCGAAAAAGTCCCTAATTTCAAGAAAGCAAACTTTCATAAACTTAGAGCTATGTTTAAAGAAACTGACTGGAGCTTTTTAATTAACAATAACGACATAAATACATCTTGGAAGTTATTCGAAACCACTTACCTAAAAGCAGTGCAAGACTGCATACCATCGAAAATACGTCGTCCAGGCCATAATAATATGCCCAAATGGTGGAATAAAGATATTTCCAACTGCCTACTTGCTAAAAAATTTGCTAATGATAGATTAAAATCCTCACAAAATGACGAAGAACGGGTGAAATTTGTAGAGCTACGACGCAAAGCCAAAAAGTTAATTAAGCAAAGTAAAAAGACCCTAGAGTTACATATTGCGAATCAAAGTAAAACAAACCCGAAAGAATTCTATAGTTATATCAGAAAGAAAAAAGTAGTTACTTCAACTGTTGGACCGTTAGTCGATGAAAATGGAGAATACACCAAAGACGAAGTACAAATGAGTAATGCCCTCAATACCTTCTTTGCATCAGTTTTTACAACAGAAGACCTCAATGATATCCCTACACCATCGCCGATTCAGATTGATAATTCAGATGTTCTAAGCAATATCACCGTTACAGAGAGAGAAGTATTGAATTGTTTAGATAAACTCAAGGTAAATAAAACGCCTGGACCTGATACAATCTCGCCTAGAGTTCTAAAGGAAGCTAAGGATGACCTCTCCAAACCACTGACATTACTATTCAATAAATCCTTGCAGTCTGGAACTATGCCTGATCAGTGGAAGATAGCCAACGTAACACCGATATTAAAAAAAGGCAGCAAATCCCTACCCAGTAACTATCGTCCAATTAGCTTAACCTCAGTTGTATGTAAAATGCTAGAAACGGTCATAAGAGACAGACTCGTAAATCACTTAGAGGAAAATTACATACTTAACCCTTAACTGTCGGCGCGCAACATAAGTCGAGTATAATAAATTTGGACTATCTGGCGGCGCTCGACATAGGTCGTGTGGCAATTTCAGCACGTAATGTTGCTGAGAGAGAGAGACAAGTGGTGGCAGGAGAGTAGCGAGCGTATGACTGCTCCAGACCACCGCGGCGAACCTACTGACACGAATCCCACCTCCTCCCTCCCTCTCTCACTCGCTATATACGGAATTGTATGGGGAAAGTGCCTAATTACATGCTTTTTGCACTCGCATTGCGCGGTTGTTGCAAGAAAACTAGCCATCATAAAAGGATCGTTATGGTGTCATTGGAAAGCTCTGTGTATGCCCTTTCAGGGATAGATACTTGTTTTACGCTCTGGGTCTTATTTAGGCATGAAAATGATCACGTAAACAGCCCTATTTTGGCTAAAAACACCCCGCTGGGCGGTACATATAAATAAACCGCCTAGCCCGCTAATAAGGTGTTAAAGATACTCAACACGGCTTTCGTAAAAAACGTTCCTGTTTAACAAACCTCTTAGACTTCTTCCACGATATCCTCAACCTCTACGATGAGAGTAAAGCTGTAGATATTATATACCTTGATTTTCAAAAGGCCTTTGACAAAGTTCCCCCACAAACGTTTACTGCTAAAACTAAAAGCGCATGGAATACAAGACGGTGTGTTGAAATGGATAGAAAATTGGCTCAGCGACAGAAAGCAAAGAGTAGTCATAAACGGTAAGGCATCTAAATGGACCAATGTAAGTAGCGGGGTACCCCAGGGATCGGTACTAGGACCAATTCTCTTTCTAATTTACATCAACGACATAGATGAGGGTCTCACCTGTACAATCTCAAAATTTGCTGACGATACAAAAATTGCAAATAGCGTACTTTCAAAAGATCAAGTTGACGATATGCAACACCATCTAGATAAATTGTCACATTGGGCCCAAATTTGGCAAATGAGTTTCAATGCGGATAAATGTAAAGTACTACATATCGGATACCTAAATGAGAAAGCAAACTATTCGATGAATGGCACTCAGCTTAAGAATGTAAACAGAGAAACCGATCTGGGAGTAACAATATCGAGTAACCTAAAACCGAGTCAACAATGTTCAGAAGTTGTTAAGAAGGCAAACAAAATAATTGGCTTTATAGGCAGATCATTTGAGCATAAATCCAAAGACGTAATCCTAACCCTTTACAATTCCTTAGTCCGTCCTCTTCTGGAATACTGCGTTCAATGCTGGTGCCCTTATTACCAAAAAGACATAAACAAGCTAGAACGAGTTCAACGTAGAGTTACCAAAATGATACCTAGCCTAAAGAACAAACCATACGAAGAGCGTCTTAGAGAATTAAATCTATTTCCTTTAACCCACCGCAGATTAAGAGGTGACTTAATTCAAGTATTCAAAATCATCAAAGGCATTGACAATATGAACTGGTAAGTACTTCACTATCGACCAATCTAATTACACGCAGGGAAACGGTTGCAAAATTATTGGTAAATCTTTTAACTCACACGAATCTAAGAATTTCTTCTTCAATCGAGTTGTCAACTTGTGGAATGGGCTTCCCCGAGACGTTATAGACTGCAGCACCGTTGATTCATTTAAATTCCGCCTAGACAAATATCTCGCATCAAACCCGCGACTGACTGCGTTTGTATATGAATAACTTTATTTTATCCCCCCCTCAGTTACTAACCCATCTGTCCCCTACTAACTTCCTAATTCTGCCACGGACATTAGTTCTAGGGCAGTAGTTCCCTTTCCAATGTTCCCTTACCCACTCTAAACCACTGTTTGGACACTTGATCCTCAGTGTTTTGGAGGACAAGCAGCCTAGAAGGGTCACTAGAGCTGTTGTTGCTTGATTTCCTTTGTACTCCTTTGTACTCCTTTGTATGGAGTATTTTTCACATGTGTGGGGAGGATCCTCTCACACCGCACTCCTAGATAAAGTAGAACGGAAAGCCTTTCGTATCATTAACTCCCGTCCACTCACCAACTCTCTGCAATCTCTCTCTTCGCAGCAATGTTGCATCTCTCTCGCTATTCCATTGCTACTACAATAATCAGTGTTCCTCGGAGCTTTCCCAGTGTATAGCACCTCCTCTACGTAGGGTACGTAGTACCCGCCTTGCAACACAATCCCACCCCTACTCTGTGCAACTCTCCAACCCAAGAGTGACACATTATTATCACACTTTCTTCTATTCAACTGCTGAACTCTGGAACTCTCTTCCAGGATCAGTCTTTCCCTCTTCCTATGACTTAAATTGCTTCAAACTCCGTGTGTCCAGGTATTTTAGCTCGAACGTCCCTTGATTTTGGCCCTGTCATTCATTGAACTCTGGGGGAGGCACTCGCTGCAGCCAGTTATGCCTTTTGTCTCCTTCATTCACATAGGAAAACAGAATATTCGAAATGCCACTGAAAAATTATATTTAGCTTAACAGTAACGTCTATAAGGTAAAGGGTTAACACTTTGCTGTTTGTTTTCCTAATATTGCTTCATCTGAAGCCGCGAAGCTTATTCCTAGTCTAGATGTGCCAGTCTGGCCTTGGCTGTCCTACACATGATAAATCCTGGCTTAACCTTGCCATATTGTCCTCCATTATACAATACACACCCAAGCTTGCATGTACCTTCCGGGGATATTTCAATCGTCATTAATTAGCCAAATATATATATATAAGTAATTACATTATATTCGCCAACACAGCTGACCATAAATCGGCATGATAGTAATATTGTTTACAATTGTTCATGTCCATTGAATACACAATTTTGTACTCATGTTTAATCAATTCCTTTTTTTTTTGGGTTGTGTGCTGATGTTTAGATGAATCGAAGCATTGAACTTGTTTGCATTCCAATGTCTTTTACATGTCTTTATCATATTCTCCTTTAAGTTACTGGTATTATTATAGCAATTGATTTTAAGTGTTCCGTTATTTGGCCTACATTACGGTGTGGGTGTTATTACCTTTAATCGTATACTTATTTTAATTTATCTCTGATGTTTATTCAAAATAGGAAGGATATATGTTAGTCAGAGGGTTAATTGTGATAGCCTTTAACATAATAATTACCACCTATCCTTTCTAAGCTGTATTTATGCGTCTAATAATAGCTAGAATAAACTGTCAAAACGCGTGATGTTACTCAAAGCTTAATTACTGTGTTTGGATGTTGTCGATGGTCCTGCATGTGTGTTATATTCGATTATATTGTGAAGGATCAAGTTGTACCTACAGGAACACTTGAGGGATGAATATCTTGACATTCTCGTGAATACGGGCATGTGTTCATATATTTGTATCCTTTGTGTAGGTACAGTAGGTGCATGAAGGTGTGCCCATGTGTGCATAAACGCATTGTGTTATATTTCGTACATATGTATTGTTGTGTGAGTGAGTGAGTGTATGTGTGTGTCTGTGTGTATTGTCTGTGTGCATGCAATTATTAAACTAAGTGTGTGTGTGTGGTGTGTGTGGGTGTGGAGGGGGGGGGGGCGAATAGGTTTGTGTTGTGTGTTCAATAATGCAAATGTGCGCATGTGATCGTCTGTGTAGGGAATGCATCCTGAGCCTATGGTGTATGTAATATTAGGTGGGAATGTGTAACGCTGATGTGTTTGTATGTGACTATAAATATATATATGTTTGCGTGTGTGTAAATTTGTGTATTTGTGTGAGAGAGAGAGAGAGAGAGAGAGAGAGAGAGAGAGAGAGAGAGAGAGAGAGAGAGAGAGAGAGAGAACACAAATAAGGTAATATGTCCAGCAGAAAGCCCTGTCTTGGTAACTGAACGTCATCAATATTCCAAAGGTAAATAAAACGCGAACATTATAATACAACATAACTCACCGGAATTTCACGTGTTGTTCTTCATTACACCGCCAGAATTACAGGTTTTAGTTCACAGCTAACAAATTACATAATAATAGAGGCAACACAATATGTTTCTTTAGTTTCAGGATAAAAGTTCACTAAGTCATCTTTCACACTGCATTTTAAACTCTCTATTTTTTTTTCTCGCAAAAAAATCAAGGTAAATACTTTTGTAGATGTAACGCCAATATTATAGAACTTTACCACAGTGAATAAATCCTCCTTTACTAACTTACAATCAAGCTTTGTTTATTACTGCTGGTTCGTTATTATGAACATATAGTGATTCTACAAGATGAGATGCAACGATGCCGTCTTCACAAATCTTCCTTTCCTGGAAGCTTTAACAATATACTGTATGTGCAGGCGTTCGTGAGAGAGAGAGAGAGAGAGAGAGAGAGAGAGAGAGAGAGAGAGAGAGAGAGAGAGAGAGAGAGAGAGAAATGAAACGGGTCGGTCAGAGTTAGCGGCGAAAATAATTCAAGTCATGCAGAGTATTTTATGATGTTGGACAAAGAATATTATACTGTAGTTCCCGCATTACTAATAACACTTGTCAGACAAATTATCCGGCTGGACACTGGTTTTCTTTGCTTTGATGCCGTTGGTGCACACTTCAGCTTCTTTGAGTGTTAGTTTAGACATCGAAGGCTTAGAGGATACCATTAGTTGATCATAAAAAGAAAGACCCCATTTTACCAATACGTAAATAGGTAAAATACAAAGGCACGTAAAATACTGGCTCGGAAAGTAAATACTATTAAGTGGAAGAACAAGCATGAGTAAATGAGAGTGTAAAGAGACTTATGCTGAACGAATACATACCTGTGCCATACATTTGTGAGTGGGAAGGACTGGTGATATGACAGCAACATATACCATTGAGGGTACATATTGGATTGAATAAATTACCACTTAATTAAATAATATGCTTCCATGGCGTATTATGAAGGTACTACAAGGGTTACACAAGGGAATCAAGATACAGGAGATGTTTAAATATTCGGCACGAGTTATAGCTTTACTGTGCAAGAACACTGGTGCTTGAGAATATCTGAATAATTCTTAAATGTCTGTCGAAAGATGCCGTAAGAAGTGATATCCAGAATCAAACAAAATATGATATAATGAAGATTTTGAACATTCAAATTTGGAGAGGTCAATCAATACATCCATTAACGCAAAGTTTTACTTGCTCAGATTAACATAAATAACGACTCACTGTACTAAAAAGGAATAGGAGAAAACTCGTCTGAACACAAACCTGGCTGAATGGTTGACCTTAACTATTCTGACCTAACATAACTTATCCCTGCTTACTATCTGCGGCCGACATAGCCGAACCTATATACTGTATATCTTACATATCCTAATCTAACCTGCTCCCCACGACCGACGTTTCTAGAGGTCGAGTGATCTCCGTCAATGATAATACCAAGAACATTTTGTTTATTACATAGGAGAATGGGCAGTAGTGTCTGCATAAACCGACTGGGCCACCTAAAACACATTGGATGTGTATAATTCCTGGAACAAGAACGCAATAATTAAACCAAAAATCAATTGCATAGAATGACTGCATGACTGTCTGTGGAATAGACACGGCAAAGCTAAGTGACAGGCAGTGCAGGGAGATACAGACTAGACCATAGTGAGGGGGACTTTTTGTGTTTGTTATTAAAGCTAGATGGGACAGTGTGTAGAATCACCCACATGAATTATCCGCTCAATCTATGATTTGTTGCATTAAGTCAAATGTGTAGATTTGATTTGTGGGTGTAATTTGGTCACTGTTTGTGAAGTCATGTGATAAGTAATTGGTTTAAAAGCCAACTGTACTCGGTCAATAAAATATATTTTCCTTCCGTACATGAAATCACGGATGGGGTCAAATCTCACGCGGGCGACTGTAGACTACATTTAACACCATCAGTATTGATTAACCTAGGCTAATGTATTCTGATCTGACTTTGAATGTCATAAACAATTTCACATTTACAGAAATGTCCAAAACGATTATGCATATTACATTTAACAACTATTTGTCTGCATTAACATAATTATAGAAAGTGAGTATGATACAACCAATATTATATTTCCTGAATGATTAGTAATATAAATGGAACTGGTGTAGCGGAAACCCAACTTTAATGACATCAGTACAATTATTCATACACTGAGTCACTGGAAAATAGTGGTGACATTTGTTTGTTTAAACGTTTTAATCATGTTCTGGTAATATATTATATGTATATGATTATATAGCCTTGCTACTGGAACAAGGGATGCTTCTTATTTAATTTGTGTTCATTTAGCCATCTATTATAATGACTAGATTATATTGAGCCTAGATATATCACTCTCTCACACACACACGTAATCATACTGTATATAGTGTAATATACTGTATATCTCTCTCTTTTACCATTACATATATGTCAAGCTGCAAAAACACAGCCAATACGGAATTCCTAACCATGATAATTATACTGTATATCACTTCATCGCACCATGTATTTTAATTGTCAGGAGTAATAGCTGAATGTGTAATGCAGTATAATGATTCTCTAGTTCTAGCTCTCTATTTGTTATCTATCTATCTATCTATATATCTATCTATCTATCTATCTTTATATCTATCTATATATTTATATATATGGTTTATTTTACAAAATGTGATCCGTCTTACCAAAGTGACGTAATTATTATCATATAACGGTTGTCGTAAATGAACCAAAGTATCCCTCCCTTGTATTCTTAGCACCAACACAAAACAATTATCTCATTAACTTTAATGGTAAATAGGCTGGCCTGATTCACACTCACACTTAAACACACCTACGGACACAGATATATATTTCTACCCCGACAAACTCACACACAAACACACACTCACACAGACACACTCACACACAGGTCGGGTTAGCCGCGTGGTCTAGGGCGGCGTGCGCTGACCGCGAAATCGAGGGTCCGAATCCCCAAGAAACCTAAAGTTTATTCAGCTATCCGGATGAAAAGGATTGTATCGTGATTCCTTCATAGCCATGCTGATTAACTATCAGCGTGTGTTAGCCTACACGTACTTCTCATCAGTGCATCTGTGTATGTACTATGGTGGGAACTCGGCACCTCACGGTCGCCAAGCCAAAGGTTGCATGTGACCTCGTAGTTAAGGTAGATTAACCCATTGACGACCAGCAAAGTCCTGTTATCATATTCTGGCAACTATTAGACAGATTTTATTCTGCTTTGGAAGGACCTCTAACCATAATAAGGCTTCCAACTATCTCAACCAACCCTTTTAACTACCACACACCCTTCCTAAGCTGCATAACATCGTCTAAATATAGCTATAATTAAATATAACACGTCACTAGTACTCACAGGGTTAAGCATTGTATTACTGTGCTGAAATAAACAATAAACTGACAATAATAATTATATAACATGTACTCATCTTATATCTGTTTAACGTATCATGTTTTACGTAATCGACCTTCCATCCTCACCCCTATCTCGCACTCTTACACACACTCTCTCTCTCTCTCTCTCTCGATAGTTGTGGTAAGTGGACAGGTTACCTTAGTACATGGTTCAGTGAGGTCCATAATTCAGGGACAAGGTTACAT
>JBAKBP010022259.1:0-39134 GCA_037953745.1 Lithodes maja
CTCCCACTCTGATGGCACAACCATAATTTCTTCCTCTGACAAAGCTAAACTCTTCGCTCAAACTTTTACTAGAAACTCCACCTTGGATGATTCCGGTGCTATTCCTCCCTCTCCACCCTCCTCTCTCTTACTTATGCCTAATATCCTAATCTCTTCCAAAGATGTACTTTCTACCCTCTCTGGGCTTAATACTAAGAAGGCGTACGGTCCGGACGGTGTTCCTCAAAAACTGTGCTTCCATGCTGACTCCCTGCCTAGGCAAACTCTTTCGTCTCTGTCTATCCTCTAACGTCTTCCCTTCATGCTGGAAGTTTGCTCTCATTCAACCTGTCCCAAAGAAGGGTGACCGCTCTCAACCCTCCAACTATCGTCCAATTGCTCTCATATCTTGTATATCTAAAGTTTTTGAAACTATTCTTGCTTCCAAATTTCTTTAGCATTTCTCTTCTCAAAATCTGCTCTCAGATCGCCAGTTTGGCTTCCTTAAGGGTCGCTCTACTGGTGATCTTCTTTCATATCTTACTAACTCTTGGTCATCCTCCTTTCGGGACTTCGGTGAGACTTTTTCTATTGCACTAGACATATCGAAAACCTTCGATAGAGTCTGACACAAATCTTTAATTTCCAAACTACCCTCCTTCGGTTTCTATCCCTCCATCTGTGCCTTTGTCTCTAATTTCCTCTCCGGCCGTTCTATAGCTGCGGTTGTGGATAGCCATCGCTCACTTCCTCACCCTATAAACTCCGGTGTTCCTCAGGGCTCTGTCCTATCTCCTATTCTCTTTCTAATTTTTATAAATGATCTTCTCAACTGTACCTCAATTCCCATCCATTCATACGCAGACGACTCAACCTTACACTACTCCATTAGTTTTTCAGAATGCCCAAGCCAGCAATTCCTCAACGACAAACGGAATGAAGCCATAGAACACTTAAATTCTGATCTAACTACTATCTCCAATTGGAAAACCTTGTTACATTTAATGCTTCCAAAACCCAATTTCTCCATCTATCTACCCGTCAGGAACTCCCTGCGGACTATCCCTTATTCTTCAACAATACAAAAATCAATCCTTCATCTTCTCTCAATATTTTTATGTCTCTTTTTCATCTGCTCTCAGTTGGAAGGACCATATTACCAGTCTTACTAAGGCAGCCTCCCAGAATATGGGTGTGCTCAGATGCCCCGTGTCTGTACGGGGTTCTTTATCCCTGCACAGCTTCTTGCTCTGTACAGAGGCATAGTGCGTCCTTGTATTGAGTATTGTTCACATGTGTGGGGATGTTCCTCTCACACCGCTCTCCTAGACAAAATTGAAAGGAAGGCCTTTCGTATCATTAACTCCCGTCCACTCACCAACTCTCTGCAATCTCTCTCGCTTCGCCGCAATGTTGCATCTCTCTCGCTATTCTATCGCTACTATAATAATCAGTGTTCCTCAGAGCTTTCCCAGTGTATAGCACCTCCTTTACTTAGGGCACGTGGTACCCGTCTTGCAACACAATCCCACCCCTACTCTGTGCAACTCTCCGACCCAAGAGTGAAACGTTACTCTCAGTCTTTCTTCTATTCAACAGCTGAGCTCTGAAACTCTCTCCCAGAATCAGTCTTTCCCTCTTCCTATTTCTTAAATTGCTTCAAACTCCGTGTGTCCAGGCATTTTGGCTCGAACGTCCCTTGATTTTGGCCCTGTCACTCTTTCAACTATGGGGGAGGCACTCGCTATAGGCAGTTCTGCCTTTTGCCTCCCTCACTCACATAGAAAAAGAAAATTAAAAAAAAAAAATATATATATATATATATATATATATATATATATATATATATATATATATATATATATATATAAAGAGAGAGAGAGAGAGAGGACACCTTTTTATCTAACGTTCCTATAATTAGAACGTTTTGGGTCTCTCAACCTTAACGGTAAAGTGACAACTCAACCACCAGACCATTTCAATCAGTAGCTCTCAACTAGTAGCATCTCAACCAATACTGTTTGGTAGAGTTAGGTTAGGGTTACAGTTTGGTATATATTTACTTGGCCTTGGTCGATTTGTTACTAGTTGAGATCCACTGGTTGACTTGTCCGGGAATCCCTCTCAACACCTCCACCATGCCACCCTAAACCTCACAATATTCATTAAGTTTCATATTAGCATCTTTATGATTGTTGCCGTCTTATGCCCCTGTAAATAAAGTGTCTGTGTGAAGTTAACGAGGGCCGGGAAAGCAGTCATTTACGGGGTGATTGGTCAGGGTAATGAACAATTTGGCCGCTACGAGGCGCCCCGGTCGTAAACCAAGGCGACAGTGGGCTTTAAAAGACAGGCCAGGCGAGGTTGGTCACTTGTTGAACGTACAGTCGCACTAATAAGTGATTTTTCGGCACTAAGTATGTTTTTATCAATAATTGGTATCAGCAATATCTAAGCTTAATTTTTTCATATCAAGTGAAATATACAAACATTGTCCTACACTTTACCACCCTATTCAACATCTGACAGACATTAATACAACACAGAGCAAGCCAAGCGTAATACCAGCTGGGACATGACTTATTAGGGGGTTGGGGGTTGGCGTATTTATTGGCTCATTTATGTATCTATTTACTATGTTTTTAGTTTCCTCCCTAGACTTCCATCAAGCTTATAAAAACACCCGCCCAAGATCTTCCTTCAAGATATATTTGTACATTTTTTAATAGATAAATGTCCCACTTCTTACATTACAGGCTCGCTATCGTTCGCCAGGTAAATATCTACCCTTAAATGACACGAACAATCTTGATATTGACAACAAAATGGGACAAAAAAAAATCTTGAAATCGCCAAACTATTGGGCCAAACATCTTAAACTCTGAAAACAAATTGGACTAAACCTGAGTAAGAAGGGGGACCAGATAAACGACCCACATCCCCTTAACTGTCTCATTACCGTAATTTAGAGACATGATACAGTTAACCCCTTCTCTACCGGCGATGTCCTTTTAGTTTTATTCTAGCTTTATTTAGACGGTTTTGTGCAGCTTACGAAGGATAATATGTGGTAGTACATATGGTTAAGTGAGATAGTTCGAAGTCTGTTAATTGCTAAACTGAATAAAATAGTCTAATAGTAGCAAGAATAAAGTTAAAAAGACGTCACTGGTACAGAAGGGGGTCACAAACTGTAATATTAAAAACCGTTTACCTACTTCTTAATTGTTAATTAAACTGTTAATTTTGCGGAAAATAAACGAGAACCTATGGTATTTGAAAGTGCCTGCCAGGCAAAGATATTTTGATACAATCCCAACTAAAATCGTCATTATATGATAAATATCGTTATTACTTATTCATATGCGCCTATTTTATGTTTAATATAAAGATGTTAACATGTAACAGCAATAAAACAAGTGGGAATAGTATTTGGGGGGTGAACAAGACGATGTATTGCTGACCGGTTCATTCATGAGAGGAGAGCCGGTGCTGCCACAATCTCTATATTCCTCCTCTTCGACCTTGAAACCGGGTGGGAGATATTGGCGCGGAAAATAAACCGATAAACATGGGAATAAGAGGAAAAATAGGTATTAATTGAAGAGGGGGGTTTGGACACATGTGGAGGAGTGATCGGAGGTATGGAAGGGAATTATCTCACTTAATCACATATCCCTTTGTTTTGAGTGCCATTCTTTTTTTAGGACTTGGATTTTAAGAGTCCCGTCACCTTCACCCAGTAAAACCTCTTAAGAGTCTCGGCCCCATTCCCGGGTTAAGGGGAGATGGGTAATTTTTCCAGTCCCATTTCTTCCTCATGTTTAGTCCCATTTGTTTTGTGATTTTAAGACATTCGGCCCATTAGTTTGGCGATTTTAACACATTTCGCCCTATTTTGTTGTTAATTTTAAGACCTGCCGTGCCATTAAGGTGTAGATTTTTTCCTGGCGTGTGATAGCAAGCCTGTATTTTGGCGGGCCTTTTTTTTACTGAAAAATGTACAAATGATATTGAAGGGGGGTCTAGGGGAAGTTTTTCTAAGCTTGATGAAGGTCCAGGGAGGAAACTAAAAAATATATGAATTAATGAATTAATATACCAAATTGGATGGGACTCGTCAGCATTGGTAGGCAACCTGTCTAGGGGAGTAAACCTGATACAAAAATCGTACTGCTTACATAAGGGTAAGGCAGGTTAGTGGATGGATTAGCCGAACACCACTGTAGAAAAATAGTGCTAACAAGATACACAGAGGGCCTCGGAGTCGGACGGATCCTAAATTGAGTGGTCAATCCTGTAAGTCCTTCACTAAACTGGCTCGGATTGTACCTTTCACAGGGAATAGGTCCGCTTGGGGGCATTCTATGTATGGCCACCCTCGTAAGGGGAGTAAGGCGTCCGGCAATAGATAGATATGGGAAATAGCATTTTAAGTCAAACAAATTGCAATAGTTTGTTTTATTGCATGAACATGTTAGTTGGACTCCTAGTAACACCATATCCAATATCGGACAAATTCGGACATATGGTATTTACGTAATTCACATTTTAACCCTTTCAGTAGGGACATTTTTTCACATTTTCACGTTTTTCTCGAAAATGCTGCATCATACAGATAAGAGGTATAGATACTAAAAAAATAGGAAAAAGTATTGTGCTCAAGTTATGTTCTATACATTTTTTCCCTAAAACCTATAGTCTTTATACAAATAAGCCCAGAATTGGAATACGTGATTATGAAAAACTTGGAAAAAACAACTTTGCACTCACATTTCATTAAATATTTCATAACCTACTTATTTCACCGCAAATTGTTATAGAATAAATCTTTTAGAGGGTGATTTTTTCGTTATTTTGGCATACTTTTTATTCTTCTAAATGCTAATTTATTTGACACAAATGTAAAATATAGAATACACCCAATGTGAACATATTTTTTGTATTTTTTTTTTTTTAGTTTTGGCAAATTAACTGCAATAGTTTATTTTATTACATAAACGTGTCATTTGTCACTAACATGTTCATGCAATAAACAAACTATTGCAATTTGTTTGACTTAAAATGCGATTTCCCATGGACTATACTGGGGAGGATTATGAATTCAATCATTCAAACAATAATATGTAAAAAGTTCTAATAATATCGAACGCAAACATTTTATTTTGTAAGTTTACTTATTTCATGCATACAGAATATCAAATAGAATACAATTATTTATGTGCTTTCCTTTTCAGGTGCATGATGAATGAGCTCGAGCCGGAATATACACCTGTGTGTGTGTTCTGCGGTATTGCTCTAGAAGCTAACACTAAGGATGGAACTGTGTATATTGGTGAAAAAGCAGCATCAACTATCAACCAAGCAAGCAAGGAAAGAGAGTCTTCCATTAATGTTCGAGCGGGCCAGCTGGTCCACTCTCGTTGCAGAGAGAAACATACAAACAAGAAAGATATAGCAGCTGCCAAGAAAAGAAAGGTAGAAGAAACTGGTTTTCTTTCACCGTCAAAAAAGCCAACCTTCCAGTATGCTACCCATTGTCTTTATTGTAAAGTGAAGGCTGTTGATGAGGATGGAAACCAATTTGAGGATGTGTTTCGAGTATCCACTTGGAATTGTCAAAATGCTATTTTACGATGTTGTGTGGAGCGTGGAGACAAGTGGGCTGATGATGTGAAATCAAGAGTTGAGTTTGCAAAAGACTTGCCTGCAGCAGATGCTATATACCATAAGGTGTGCAGTGGAAATTTCAGAACTGGAAGAAAAATGTCAGCCAAATATGACTCAGATATAAAAGAGAAAGTAGAAAGGAACAGGAGTGGTCGAAAGGTAGATGTGTCCAGAGAAGAAGCATTTCAGATTGTACTTGCTCAAATCGTAGAAGAAGAAGAAGAACTCACAACTCTTGCAGACTTACAAACTAGCATGAAAGAACATTGTCAAGATCCATACAGTCTCCCTTACCTTAAGCAGAAGCTAATAGACCATTTTGAAGATTCTCTTGTTATTAGTCAGGTTGGAAGTTATAGCAATGTAGTGACATTAAGGAGAACATCATAAAAAATTCTCAGCGAGTTTTACATAGATCAGAAACAAGAGGTTAGTGAAGAAACGACAAAAATTGCCATACTGAAAACAGCAGCAGCACTGATACAATCAGATATCATCAGTATTCAGGAAAGTAAATTAGAGTACCCAAACATTTCAGGAATAGGTGACACCCAACAAAACTTGGATTTTGTTCCTTTTTCACTTAGAATGTTTCTTGCCGAAGCTTTTAGGGGAAGGAAGACTAAAAATGACTTAAAGATTGCAGCAATAGCGCAATGTGTCATGCAACAAGCTCGGCCAAGAAGTATAATTGCACCAATGCAATTATCATTAGCAATGCATTTACATTGGGCTTATGGTTCCAGTGAGCTCATTGATGATTTGAGTAACAGAGGATTTTGTTTGTCATATGATGAAGTAAAGCTATTCAAAGCATGTGCTGCACATCAAAATCAAGATCAGCTTAAAGATTTGGCCAACAGCTTTTGCCATTTCATTGCTGACAATGTTGACCATAATACGGTAACAATTACAGGAAAAGACACCTACCATGGCATGGGTCTGATGTGTGCAGCCACACCACCAGTAACCACAGCTCAAACAATTATTCGGAATTCAGAACATTTCAAGACTAAGCCAACAAGTATTGCAATCACAAGATACACAAAACTAAGAAAAGTTGGAGATATGTTAAATTACAAAGCAATATCATCCATTGTCCATGATGACATCAGAGAGCATCTTGATACTCTATGGAAGATCTCATTTCCTCATAGATGCAACAGGCCAGGATGGTCCGGTTTTATGCAGATCACTACCCATGGTAGCCACTTAGGAAAAGCATCCTTCCACTTCTTACCGATGGTTGACCTAAATCCAACAAACATGAGCTGTATCTTCACTACCCTAATGTTTGTAAATGACCAGTGCCATAAATACAATATATCACCTGTCATCACGTTTGATCAACCTTTATGGCTTAAAGCAAGACATATCATCAGTCATGAAAGCCAACTGCAACATATTGTTCTCATCCTTGGGCCATTCCATACCTTAATGAGCTTCCTTGGCACTATGGGGCACATCATGAAGGGTAGCGGACTGAGAACACTATTTGAGCTTGTCTATGGACCCAACACCGTCAATCAAATGCTGGCTGGAAAGGCATATGAGAGAGCAGTACGTGGCCACTTTTTAGTTGATGCCGCTTTGAATGCATTAGTGGCCAAGAAATCATCAAAGCGTGAGGGCACACAGAATATGATAGATGGAGCATTAATGCAGTTTGACAAAGTTCTTCAATCAACAGAGGAAGAAGTGAGAATTTTAGATGCAGAAATTGTGGAAGTTGAAGAAAGACTCAGAGATATCAAACACCAACTACAGCAGAGCCCAAATGGAAAGTTATGGATTCTGTATATGGAGATGATGGATATACTACGGTCATCGCTCAGAGGACAGCGAACCAGCCAGCCAATGTTACACTTCATGGTATTACAGAGAATGCTGCCCTTTTTGGCTGCATCTGGACACAATAACTACACAAAATCAGCCCATCTATTCCTCCAGGATATGGTAGCTCTGAAGAAGACAAATGAGAAACTCTTATCACCAACTTATTGAGTTTGGTGTTCTTCATCAGACGATCAGACAGATTCTGGGCTGGGTTAGCACCAGACCTTGTTATTGAGCAAGTTCTTATGAAATCCCTAAAATCATCAGGAGGTTTAACACATGGGCGAGGTATGGATGAGACTCAACGGACAAGATGGTTACAAGCCATGCCAATTTTTGCACAGATAAGTGATGAGGTAAAGAGTGGTCAGAAGATTGGCTCTGTAATAAATAAAGATTTGACTGAATCCAGAAAGATAAGAGATCATGAAGATACCATAAAGATTTTTCAGTACCTAGAGCAACACACTCCATTTGCAAATATTGAGTATTTGTACAACATCATTTCAGGATTATCTGCACCCCAATCAAATGCTCAACTTGCCAAAGATATTGGGAACAATATTATCAAAATGATGGAAGGTCAAAATGCAGCAAACCATATTTTCAGGAAGTAACACCAGATCAAGACAATGGGTCAAAAGATAGTAACCGAAGGAGTTGAAGTGCAGGTTGATCCTCAAGCATTGTTTCAGCGGCTGCTTGTAATAGCCAATAATGCTGATATAGGTTTAAGTGAAATCATGAAGTATGAGCTGTCTGTATACCCACCATCACTGTTTACAAGCACTGGACTTCCTCGAAGTGCCACCAAGCCCCAGCTTGCAGATGCCATGGCAAAATGCACTTCCAGTCAAGGACAACCAATCCTTGATGCAGAATGTTCTGTTTTTGATGGTGGATCCTTACTCCAGCGCATCAAATGGACAAGAGGAGAAACATATGAAGATATTGTATTCAAGTATGTTGCTCTTGTCAAGAGAAATGACTATCCCATTGTTGTCTTTGATGGGTATAACAATAGTGCATCAACAAAATGTGTTACACAAGAGAAACGTACTAGGGGCTTAACTGTTGCCCCAGATGTTCACTTGTTACCAACTAAAGTCTTTGCCTTTGAGAACAAGGAGTCATTTCTAGCAAACCAGAAAAACAAACAGAAATTTATCAACTTACTTTCTGGAACTCTGAAGGAGCACGGAGTATCTACAAAGCATGCAGAGGGAGATGCAGATCTTTTAATAGTGCAGGAGTCTGTTAATATGGCACTTAGCAAGGTAACAAATGTCATAGCAGAGGATACTGACATATTGGTGCTTCTCTGTCATCACATGAAGCCCAATAGTAAGCCTCTATTTATGGTATCACAGAAACCCAATATGAAGCACCCTGTCAAAACATCTTATTTGAATGTGCAGTGCCATTCTTGTCTGACAAGTCGACTCATGAGTCAATACAAAAAGCAGGAGAAAGAGCACTTATTCTAGTTTACAGCTCTAGCAGTGATTGTACATCTCTTGATGAGTTAAGAAAGAAAAAGTTTCAAGGTAGAGTCATAAAGAGTTTGAGAAGTGTTGACATTAAAGACCTGCCACCTACTAGTGATGCAGCTAAATATCACTCATTTCGTGTTTATTATCAAACACAAGTATGGCTAGGAAACATAAATATCAAACCTGATGATTGGGGGTGGAAGAGAAACGAAAACAAACTAATACCATGCACGATGGACAACAGCCCAGCACCTGACACCTTGTTGAAAGTAATTAGATGTAAATGTAAAGGCTTTTGTGACATTCTACACTGTTCATGCAAAAAACATGGGTTACTATGTACAGAGTTTTGCGAGGAGTGTCAAACTAGTACTTGTGTCAACACATTCTCTGATGAGGATATTGAATGTGATTGAGCTAGTTCAGGCATAATGCATGTACTTTCAGCCACAATAATTTTTATTTTGTCTTACTCTTGTTTCACAGTCTCTTTTTCTGTTCTTTAAATTGTTAAAATAGCCAATAGATCATTATTCTGTTGGCCATCTTATATAATCATATCATTTATAACTACTGTAATGTAATCCACAAGGCAATCAAAGAGATTTTGTTTTCTATATTAGACATAGCTGACCTTATGACCCAAGGATTCATCCATAGAGGTCAAGGTCAAATCATATACTAGACAAGAAATCCTATAGTTTATGTTGTATTAGTTTTCAATACATTTACTGTATATAACAAACTTTTTATTTGAGGAGATATCTCATTTAAAAAATAAATTAGTATAATTTTGAATATAAAATAACTTCAATTAAAGTTGTTTGATATAGTAATTCAAAGAGTCCAAATGTCACGTTTATGTAATAAAAATAAATAATTGCAGTTAATATGCCAAAACCCCAAATTTGTGTTTATTTTTTCACACATGTTCACATTGGGTGTATTCTATATTTTACATTTTTGTCAAATAAATTAGCATTTAGAAAAATAAAAAGTATGCCAAAATAACAAAAAGAATTCCCTCTAAAAGATTTATTCTATAACAATTTGCGGTGAAATAAGTAGGTTATGAAATATTTAATGAAATGTGATTGCAAAGTTGTTTTTTCCAAGTTTTTCATAATCACGTATTCCAATTCTGGGCTTATTTGCATTAAGACTATAGGTTTTAGGGAAACAATGTATAGAACATAACTTGAGCACAATACTTTTTCCTATTTTTTTCGTATCTATACATCTTATCTGTATGATGCATCATTTTCGAGAAAAACGTGAAAATGTGAGAAAAAAATTCCCTACTGAAAGGGTTAAAATGTGAATTACGTAAATAACATATGTCCGAATTTGTCCGATTTTGGATATGGTGTTACTAGGAGTCCAACTAAAATGTTCATGCAATAAAACAAACTATTGCAATTTGTTTGATTAAACACCCTATTTTCATCTAATTCCCATGGACTCGTTGAAATCTCCTAAGATGGAGATTTCTGAGAAAGGAGAAATAGATAGAATGTGTTCCACTGTAGAGTTTAGATAGTCAAAGAATTTGGGAAAGTTGGTAGAATTAGGGGAAAGATAGACAGCACAGAAATATTTAGTAAGAGAATGACAGGAAAGTTTGAGCCATAAAGTTGAGAATTCAGAGGAGTCGAAATCGGGAACACGAGAGCAAGTGAGTTTGTTGTGCACATATGCACAACATCCGCCTTTGGCTTTGAAACTATGATAGAGAAAGTAGGAGGATACAGAGAAAGGGCTGCTGGATGTTGCTACAGACACCTGAGTTTCGGTGAGGAAAAGAAGATCAGGTTTGCCGGAGGAGAGATGGTGTTCAACAGAGTGAAAATTAGAGGAAAATCCGCAAATGTTGCAGAAATTAATAGAAAGAGTAACAGGCCGAGGTCCAGGTAATTTTGTGGGGTCGTCAGGGGAAGGTCGGGTGGGTGAGGGGGCATTTATGGTCCCCCCCACTGGGGACTCCGAGGCTGGGCTAAATTTCATAATTTTTAATCAATTTTGGTGTGGAGGAATGAAGTGTGGTGTGCATGTTTAGTGTAGTGAAGTGGATAGGAGGAGGAGGTGTTTGTGAGAGCTAGCTGTATTGCTCTCAGTGTAAATGAGGCACAAAGAAAATCAGTAAGAGAGGCCAAGCATATGAAACAGGAGTTCCAGCGACTCTTTATCACATGCCTATAACCTCACCTGGGTCTAGCCCTGATCGATTGGTGCCTACAATCTCCCCACTAAAATATATATATACTGTATATAGATACTGTTTATATATATATATATATATAATTATATATATATATATATATAAATATATATATATATATACCGGTATATATATATATATATATATATATATATATATCTATCTATCTATTGCCTGACGCCGTGATCCCCGAAGGTGTGGCCACGAACGAACCGCCCCCATGCACCTCTGTCCCCAGTCAGTCGACGCCCCTCCCCCCAACCAGCACCGCCCTCGTTCATGTACTTCCTCACTCCATCCTTCCACCTCATATTCGGTCTACCTCTCCCTCTCTGTCCCTCCACCTCGCTCTCGTACACCCTCTTAGTCATTCTCTCGCTTTCCATACGTTCCATATGGCCGAACCATCTCAAGTTGTTCCTTTTCACACTTTCCAGCACATCTACCTCCACACCACACCTCCTTCTTACTTCCTCATTAGTCTGTCTATCCCTCCTCGTAACTCTGACGTATATATATATATATATATATATATACCGGTATATATATATATATATATATATATATATATATATATATATATATATATATGTGTGTGTGTGTGTAGTAAAACTCTCGGGAAAAAATAAACATTGGAACACAAAGCTTTCGTCTATTCTCTCAAGACATCTTCAGGGTATTAGATGTCTTGAGAGAATAGACGAAAGCTTGTTGATCCAATGTTTATTTTTTCCTGCGAGTTTTACTACACAATTTGATCACACGTATTTGTGATTAATCTCATGTTTCATGATATTAATGGGCTTTGACATTATTAATGTAGATTCATTGTTCAAAATAAAAAATAGTGCTCGTCAACTCGGGGAAATGAAATGAAATATATACTCAGCAGGGCAAATCTCGATGTCACAAAGCACTTCTTCACCTTCAGTGTGGTCAACTAATGTAGCAAATTGCCAGAGCAAATGGTACAATGTAATACAATTGACACATTCATAGGGGGGCTAGACATCTATTTCCAGGAGGTTGGTGTAACATAGGAAAAATGAAAAAAACAGTTAAGCATCAGTAGTATGCAATCATGTTCAATTTCAATTGTATTTCTATGTGTATGAAGGAGACACAAGGCAGGTTGCATGTAACGGTCGTCTCCCCCAAAGCCAAAAGAGTGACAGAGCCAAATTCAATGGACGTTGGGGTCAAAATGCCTGGGCACACGATAATTAAAGCCTTCTAAGTCATAGGATAAGGGGAAGATTGATTGAAGGAGAGGGTTCCGGAGTTCACTTGTAGAGTAGCATTTTTTTTCAATTCTGCTGGGGGCTATGTTTCCCCAACTAATTGTCATGCTGATCCAAGACTGGAGGAAGTGCATCTCTCTCTCTCTCTCTCTCTCTCTCTCTCTCCTCCATCTCTCATCTCGCTCCTTCACCTCCTTATCTCCCCCATCCTTCTCTATCTGTGTTCCGTCTCATCCTTATCAAATGCACCAAATCCCACTCACATTATACAATATCAACCCCCAATAATAATTGTTTTATCCTTGTTCTTCTCTTTTCGACCCCCCACCCCCCTTTCTACTTTTTCTCCTCTGCACTTTTTTCTCTTTTCTGGGTTTCCTCCATCACTTATTTATTCTCCAATTCCCTCCCCCCCCCCCCCTCCCCGTCCACCGTCTTCTCTCCTTTCCTTTCTCCATTTCCTCCTTTTCTTCACTTTACTCTTTTCTCCCCTTCCCTCTTTCCTCTCCCCTCTGTGTCCCCCTTTCATCCTGGAGCCTTAACAAATGCGCCAAATCTCACAGACATTATACAGCATCAGCCTCAATAATCCATGCGAATAATAGAATATCGGAATACAGTTTAAACGAAGGGGAGACGATGCAACCTAATGCCTACATTTATAATAGGCTGGAAGGACTACGAAACACTTTGCCTATTAGTCTATAATGTGAAACACTATATATATCTATATATATATCTATCTATATATATATATATATATATATATATATATATATATATATATATATATATACTGTATGTATATATATATATATTGTGACGTTGACCACTCCGTTAGAACCGCATGGCTTGTCCTACAGTGACTCACTAGGATCGCCAGGGCAGTGGATGGGGCTACAGTTTATGTACTAGAGTGTGCTTTATTTCATATGAAAGCTCGTGTCATGGGCAGTCCAGAAAGGCTCTTTGTTTTCGCCCATATCAAGGCTTTATATATTTAATTGTAAAGTATATGTTTTGTTATTAACTAGTAATGATAGGATCTGGGAGAGAGAGAGGGAGTAGAACAGAGTGAGAGGGGGCGCGCAGTGTTTTTTGTCCCGCTCGATGACGTCACTGCTGGGTGCCTCGCGGGGGTTGGTGGAGAGAGGCCCTTACCATGCTGCGAGCTCTTGTTAGTGGCTAGATCACTTGTAACCGCTGTTTTCCCACGCGGCTCAAGCTAGTGCGAGTATATATACTGGTTCCTCGCCACTCTCTCCCTCAGATCTGGTTTCTAGAACGCACCCATCTTTTTTTCCCTTGCTATCTGTCCCCGCTTCGCACCTGAGAATCTTTTCCTCTGCCTATCTCTCTCATTTTCCATATCTTTCACCACCTCTTTATTAACATTATATCCCCTCTGGTTAACTCTGCAAAATCAGCTTAATGCTGGCCAGTTGTATTGTGCGTAAAGGTCTGATATAACCCATGTATGTTAGTTGTTAAGATAAGTGGATCACGAAGCATTGGTTGGCATTTATATTGTTTAGTACTGCTTCCTTTAGTTATTAGTGTTCTGCTGGATTAGATAATGCTAGACTAGGAGTCTGATATTCTAAGGTATTGTTTCCTATGAGTGCTGGCTTCAGTTAAAAGCGGCACAACATACCTGAGAACTGGAGTTGATTGAGTAAATTCTAGTCTGTGTGCCATTGAGAGTAGAGCATGCACGAATGAGTTTTTTTTTGCCTATACCATTCTGCACTGTTCTGGTCTCGATTGTTTGTCTTTGAGTTACGCCAGGAGAACGCTTAATACTTCGGTATTAAGGTTTCTCAAGAGAGCTACCCTTCATTATAACGTAATATTTGACGCACAGACTTGAGATTTGCACTAGGCTATGCAGCATGCCATGCGCACCAGTATCTCGTATCATTGACTTTAGCTAGACTTTATCAGTCACAGTAGACATTAAGTATATTAAACCAATTACTTCTTTTTATGCATACCCATTTATGATTACACAAGCATTTCGCAGCATAGTTTGATGTATTGAGACACAAACGACTTAGGCTCTTTTTGTTGATAGGAATACTGCATTGTCGTGGCGATTATTATTAGTGTTGTAGTGTTTAGGATATTCTTGGCTCTGACGGCATTATATATTCTGCCTTTTTGTGTGCATAGCCTGCACGAGCATTGTTCCCCTGCCTGCCTTTTTGGGTTCCATTTCCGATACGAGCATCTTTATAGCATCTAACATTTAAAGAAGATTCCTTGTTAGTGTTGAAGGACTTTAGTGCACTTTCTTTCATGCAGGAGTGCCTGACATTTATTGATTAAAGTAACGTAAGCTGTAACTTCTCTTACCACCTTACTTTGCATACCATAACCAAGCACCTTCGGTTATAGGTAGTAATAGGCTGTTTTCACATAACATTAAGCCTAGAGTAGACGCACATTTATTGAGAGTTTGATAGCCTATTATTGCATATAGAACTCTGTAGAGTATTTGTGTTCTTTGTTCACTGGGAATATACTTCAGAGGTTGGAGCTAGCGCTTTCCGTTGTAACATTTATGCCATTACTAGTCCAATGAATAAGAGCCCTGATATATTTGAACCCCAGTCGTAACAAATGGCGACCTTACCTAGGATTTGGTGAACCTACATTTATTAGCAGGGAACATTTGTTGTTTTCGAGAATATTTTGCGGGGATCAGCAAGAATAATTTTTTTTTGCTACATAATATAGCCCTTGAGTATTTCCGAGAATTTTTGTGTGTATATTGAGGTATAAGAGTTTGGGGTGCTTCTTTTCTGAATATTGTGGTGAGAAATTTTTGTGAGCATCATGTCTTATACCGGATCAGAGGAGAATGGAGACACAGTACGTCATGTCGAAACTGAGGAACAGCAGTATGGTGAAATGGTTAATTAGGGTGGGTTGCCCCTGGGGGGACCACCGGTAATGTTAAACAGTAACCGTGTTCCTGATCAGTCTGTCTCGCACTTATGGAAACTGGTTCCGGTGTTTGATGAGAGTGGGGTAACAGAATTTTTCGCACGCTTTGAGAAGAAGTGCCAGGAACACCAGTGGCCAGAGAATAAATGGGCAGCACTTGTATCCTCTAGAATAAGAGGCAAGGGTCTTAAAGCCTACGATGCGTTACCTTTGGAGTCATGTATTGTGTATGAGGATCTCAAGGAGGCTGTCCTGAGGGCTTACGAATTGCAACCAGAAACGTACCGTTTGAAGTTCCGAGGTGTAACTAAGGGAAGAGATAGCACCTTTTTGGAACACGCCCGGGACTTGTCCGATGCTATGGGAAACCGGCTCCGATCTGAGAAGGTCACAACATTTGATGAAATTAAGCAGTTAATGATGTTGGAGCAGTTCTTTAAGAGTACGGGCGGTGATCTAACTTTGAACTTGAAGGAGAAAAACCCAAGAACTCTAGTCGAAGCAGCAGAAATGGCTGATCGACGGCTGTCGTTGATTCGGGGTTGCGGGTCCTCACAGAAGTACGATGTAAGTGCTAAGGACCGTTATCCTCCCCCTCCCCGGAACAATGACACATTTAAACAGAAGAGCCATGAAACTAAAACTGAATCCAAACCTTACACCACACCGTATGTGAAAAGTCAGGGGCCTTTTACATCACAGTATAAGCCGAAACCGAAATTTATGTGTTTTAGTTGCCACCAGGAGGGTCATAAGGCAAATGAGTGCCCTAGTCGACCTCCTCCGGCAGCCGTGTCTTTTGCTCACGGCATTGGAGTGTTCAAGAGGACATCGGAGTTTGTTAGAGGCATTTCTTCCAAGGTAAATACACTGCCAGTGCAGAAGGATCCGGAAGGCTTATTCCCTGTCTGTGATGCCTTTAGTGACCACAGGGGACTCGGTTGTGTGGAGTGGGGGGGTAGAAGACATGAGGTGAGAATTTTGCGTGACACTGGGGCATCGCAAACACTGTTGAGAAATTTCACTGGTAAACCTGTCAATACGGCGCGGGTGGTTGTGGTTCAGGGAGTTAATGCAACAAGGTCATACCCGCTTGTAAGAATGAAGGTGGAAGTTGATGGTGTGACTCGGGACCTGGATGTAGGGATTGTGGAGAAGTTGCCTGTTGGGGGCGTCGACCTCCTTCTCGGCAACGACTTTGCGGGACCTACTTCTGAGGCTCCACCCTTGGTCGTTGCCGAGAAGCTGGCCGACGTGAGTAGGGAGGAGCAGGAGTGGGTTGAGAAGTGTCCGGTGCAGCCTATGGCGTGTGTTGTCACCGGAGATCCTGCATCCAGGGAGTCACATTCTGGTCAACAATCTTTAGATCAGCGGAGGAAGGGTACCGAGAAGGGGTTGAAAGTTGATGCGGTTGAGAGTTTAGTATCAGCGGACATTCTCGGGGACTCATTATTAGGACCACATTTCGAGTCTAGAGAATACCCATTAACTGTTCCTGAGAAGGCAGTGGATGGGCTTAAAAAGACGATGAGACAGCAACGGTACGCAGAGAGAGAGCAACGGGAGGCCAAATTTAATGTAGGAGGGGGGCATGAGTTGTTTCGCAAACACTTGGATAGGCTTGCTCCTTCGGACATTCGTAAGTTGCAATTGGAAGACCCGGAGGTTCTTGAATGTGGTACCGATGCTGTCGAGTTGAAGGAGGACAGTGTTGCACAATCGAGAGATGTAGCAACGAGGTACCCTGACGCGTACCCTATGAGAAATGGGTCAGCGAAGACGGTGGTCCGAGGCTTGCTAGTGTATTTTTCCCGGTATGGTTACCCGCAGGAGATTCATGTTGTTTTGTTTGCTGCACGGGAGGTACCTGGGGAAAGTTTGGGATTCAGCCCTAATGAGCTCGTCTTTGGACACGGTGTCAGAGGGCCTCTCCATATGGTTGAAGAAGTATGGGAGGGCGCAGAAAAACCTTGTTCTATGCTCAAGTGTGTCCTCAACAGTCGAGAACGGATGTTGCGCAGTCTGGAGTTGGCTGGCCATAATTTGACTAGCTCTCAGGCCCTCATGAAGGACAGGTACGACCTCAAGGTTGAACTCAGGGAGTTTCACGTGGGTCAGGAGGTGTTGATTCTACTGCCCCTTGTAGGTTACCCCTTATCCGCGAAGTACACTGGTCCTTATAGGGTGGTGGAGGAGCTATCGGACCTGGTTTACTTGGTAGCCACTCCAGACAGACGGAAGCGCAATCAGTTATGTCATGTTAATCCCATGAAGGAGTATGGGAGGCACCCACCTGAGCCTCTCACTGTGCCTGTGATGACGTTTAGCAGTCAAGGTGGAGAAGGAGAACGGGACAGTCAAGCTCAGGTGGAGGATAACTGGAAGGATAAGAAGTTCAATTGGGCGCCTGAGCGTGAGAAGGCGTTTAGCGAAGTAAAACACCTGTTGTGCACTCACCCGATCCTCAGGGCCCCTGACTTTAGCCTACCTTTCCAACTAGCAACGGAGGCTAGTGGTGTGGGGGCTGGTGCCGTCCTTGTGGAAAAGGACGATGATGGGCTGGAGCATCCTGTTAGTTTCTGCTCGGAGAAGTACAATTCGGCCCAGGGGAGCTGCTCTGTTGTCGAGGAGGAGCTGCTGGCGGTTGTACTTGCTCTGAGGCATTTCGAGGTCTGTGTTCCAGCCTATGGTCCGGTCGTTGTAGTTTACCCAGATCATCACCCTCTCAAGTTCTTGGACCAGTTTCACAATCGGAATATGAGGCTGACCAGGTGGTCACTAAGGTTATTGGTATATAACCTGGACATACGCCATATTGCCGGTTGTGACAACGTGGTTGCAGATGGTCGTTCAAGGGTATATGATCCTGAGTAGATTGACACACGGGTAGCCTCCTGCTTTAGTTTGAATAGTATTTTGCGCTTGGTGCTTGTTGGCTCGCGGTTGTAGCCCAGCGTATTGGGTCGTAAAGCAGGAGTTGAGCGTTTGGTATAGAAGAAAAACTAGGCTTGCCCCTATAGTGCAGCCGAAATAAACAAATTATAAACATAAAAATCAAATAAAAAAAACTTGCTTTGATAGTTGAATTTTGTTCAGTATGTTATAGCAGTAATTCTGAGTTGCACTCCTCTCAGAATGCTGGGCTAGAGAAGCTCGCTCTTGAGGAGCATAACTACATATAATTTAACCTATTGTGTTGGGAGGGTTATAATTTTGAAAAAATGTTTTGTTGAAGAACTGTGCCAGATATTTTACTGCCGCTGGGTGATGGGAAGTGGAGATATAGCATGGGTTCTAACCATCAGATTTTTGTGAGCCTTGGGGCCTCTGAGAAAAATCTTGGGGGGGTGTGACGTTGACCACTCCGTTAGAACCGCATGGCTTGTCCTACAGTGACTCACTAGGATCGCCAGGGCAGTGGATGGGGCTACAGTTTATGTACTAGAGTGTGCTTTATTTCATATGAAAGCTCGTGTCATGGGCAGTCCAGAAAGGCTCTTTGTTGTCGCCCATGTCAAGGCTTTATATATTTAATTGTAAAGTATATGTTTTATCATTAACTAGTAATGATAGGATCTGGGAGAGAGAGAGGGAGTAGAACAGAGTGAGAGGGGGCGCGCAGTGTTTTTTGTCCCGCTCGATGACGTCACTGCTGGCTGCCTCGCGGGGGTTGGTGGAGAGAGGCCCTTACCATGCTGCGAGCTCTTGTTAGTGGCTAGATCACTTGTAACCGCTGTTTTCCCACGCGGCTCGAGCTAGTGCGAGTATATATACTGGTTCCTCGCCACTCTCTCCCTCAGATCTGGTTTCTAGAACGCACCCATCTTTTTTTCCCTTGCTATCTGTCCCCGCTTCGCACCTGAGAATCTTTTCCTCTGCCTATCTCTCTCATTTTCCATATCTTTCACCACCTCTTTATTAACATTATATCCCCTCTGGTTAACTCTGCAAAATCAGCTTCATGCTGGCCAGTTGTATTGTGCGTTAAGGTCTGATATAACCCATGTATGTTAGTTGTTAAGATAAGTGGATCACGAAGCATTGGTTGGCATTTATATTGTTTAGTACTGCTTCCTTTAGTTATTAGTGTTCTGCTGGATTAGATAATGCTAGACTAGGAGTCTGATATTCTAAGGTATTGTTTCCTATGAGTGCTGGCTTCAGTTAAAAGCGGCACAACATACCTAAGAACTGGAGTTGATTGAGTAAATTCTAGTCTGTGTGCCATTGAGAGTAGAGCATGCACGAATGAGTTTTTTTTTGCCTATACCATTCTGCACTGTTCTGGTCTCGATTGTTTGTCTTTGAGTTACGCCAGGAGAACGCTTAATACTTCGGTATTAAGGTTTCTCAAGAGAGCTACCCTTCATTATAACATAATATTTGACGCACAGACTTGAGATTTGCACTAGGCTATGCAGCATGCCATGCGCACCAGTATCTCGTATCATTGACTTTAGCTAGACTTTATCAGTCACAGTAGACATTAAGTATATTAAACCAATTACTCTTTTTATGCATACCCATTTATGATTACACAAGCATTTCGCAGCCTAGTTTGATGTATTGAGACACAAACGACTTAGGCTCTTTTTGTTGATAGGAATACTGCATTGTCGTGGCGATTATTATTAGTGCTGTAGTGTTTAGGATATTCTTGGCTCCGACGGCATTATATATTCTGCCTTTTTGTGTGCATAGCCTGCACGAGCATTGTTCCCCTGCCTGCCTTTTTGGGTTCCATTTCCGATACGAGCATCTTTATAGCATCTAACATTTAAAGAAGATTCCTTGTTAGTGTTGAAGGACTTTAGTGCACTTTCTTTCATGCAGGAGTGCCTGACATTTATTGATTAAAGTAACGTAAGCTGTAACTTCTCTTACCACGTTACTTTGCATACCATAACCAAGCACCTTCGGTTATAGGTAGTAATAGGCTGTTTTCACATAACATTAAGCCTAGAGTAGACGCACATTTATTGAGAGTTTGATAGCCTATTATTGCATATAGAACTCTGTAGAGTATTTGTGTTCTTTGTTCACTGGGAATATACTTCAGAGGTTGGAGCTAGCGCTTTCCGTTGTAACATTTATGCCATTACTAGTCCAATGAATAAGAGCCCTGATATATTTGAACCCCAGTCGTAACAATATATATATATATATTCTGACATACGGAGCCCTGTATGTTAATTTAAGAGTTAGAATTAGAGTTGAAGGAGCCGCACTACCCAAACGGTGAAGCATTGGGGGAAACTACCTCGCCCCCATACCTGCAAACAAGCCTTCACACCTGCGTGCGTCATAGGGGACCCTGCAAACTACCTCGATGACCGACGCTATGACGTATATTCGACGCCAGGAGCTGTGATTGGACCAGGCACCTGCTATGCAACTCGAGGAGCTGTGAGTGGACCAGGCACCTGTTATGCGACTCGAGGAGCTATGATTGGAGCCGGCACCACCCTCGCCTCCTGATTCGTTCCTACACCATCATTGTTTGGTATATAAGACCCGAGTTGTGGGCATTCAAATCAGTCTCATTTGGAGTTGGGGAAGGTGAACTTGCAGCTGGAGGAAGACGGGGTGAAGTATTATAATGGGATTGTGACTGTCAGATTATATATGTGTGTGTTAAGTGTGTTCGGTGTAAACACTTACGTTATGTTGGTTAGTGAGATATGTGATTGGGAATTAACGTGAACGCTACTATTATTGTGTACTTAACTATTTGATTGCGAATTAACGTTAACGCTACTATTATTGTGTACTTAACTATTTGATTGCGAATTAACGTTAACGCTACTATTATGTGTTTAACTATTTGATTGCGAATTAACGTTAACGCTACTATTATTGTGTACTTAACTATTTTAGTTGACTAACTTGTGGACTAAAGCAACTCTTTAAGTAATTGGGTTATGATGAAAGTAATACTATTGTTTTATATTAATACTTAAGAGTTCTTTCATTTTCTTTGAATTTAGCTTACATTGCTTAACGGTGCTTAGTACGGTGATGCTATTGTCTCATATTAGTAATATCGCCTTAGACTAACATGGCTGTGTTAATATTACTTCTAGTGATTTCCTAAACTGAAGAAAATTCTTTTGCGTCAAAATATTATATTTTGCTTTTCATATTATTTGAGTGAGACCTGAATCGAATCTATGAAGCGATCCTGTAACTTTATTTACTCATAATCAAACTTCAATGTTACGTGGTTACGAAATACATTTAACTAATTATTAAATATATATCTAACTTTTTATGTGACTTTGATATTACTCCTGATGATAATAATAATATAATCCTATTAACGTAAGACAAGAACCAAGAATAATTACATTAAATATAAATAAAAAGGACATAGAAGAAAACTATCTATTCATTTCAAAAAGGGTAAGAGACAGAAATATTCTTACTTTAATATTTATCTTTCAAGACTTTTTATAGAATTAATAGTCCTTCTTTAGATATACCTTCTTCGGTTCATAACCATAGCCTACTAAGCTTCGGTTAAATAATAATTCTTTATAAATACTACATGACTTTAATTAGTTTCAGTATTTTTCATAATTAAAGAGTATCAGTCAATAAAGGATACTAAGTCCTAAGATCCAAAAGGAAAGGAAGCAACAACAGGAAATAATTTTATTAGATATTACTTTTGTTTTGCCTTCAGCTGACTGATACCTTAATATATATCTCTGTGCTATCTAGATTCATCAAGTTAACCACTTGAGGATCAAGATACGTAACAGAAGAGTGGCGACCTTGCCAGGATTCGTTTCATACAGTTTCACTCAGTTTCATTAACGTTTCACTACTAAAAAAACGAATATTAATCATGCCTCAACTAATTAATGAAGAAGATGCTAGAGTTTTCATAGAATCAGAACCCACCGCCCCTGATATTGACTGTCTGTCAAAATCCGAACTGAAAGTGCTTGCCTCACATCTCCAATTAACTGTCTCAAACATGTCTAAAGTAGAGGTGGCTCAGACCATAAAAACCCACCTGTTCCCTGTAGAAGGCGGGGAGGGTGACGGAGCAGTTGGTGGGATCCCTAGTAAACCTAGCCAACTTGATGAACAATTGCCACCTGGTTTGACCGGTGATCAAATATACGAACTAGAACTAGCCAGAATGAAAATAAATGCTGATGCCGAACAAGCCAGACTAAAAATAGAAGAAGCCAGAATAAAGACTGAACATTATCAATATCAATATCAAATAGCTCAACTAAATGTCAATACAAATGCTCCCGAAATTTCTCCCCCTCTGGGATTAACTATGACTAGTGTCATTCCACCTTTCACTGAGGATAATGTGCAGGATTTCTTTGTTTTGTTTGAGGAAGTTGCTGGAGGTATGAAGTGGACAAGAGATCAATGGCCTTTTATGTTACAAACTGTTTTGACAGGGCAGGCTCGAGCCACGTATTTGTCAGAAGTAGCAGAAGTTAGGCAGGATTATGACAATCTCAAAGAAGCTATCTTAAAAACCTATCAATTGCAGCCTGAGGCTTACAGGCAATCTTTCCGTAAAAACCAGAAGAAAGTAGAAGAAACCCATAAGGTATTTGCCAGGACCATGACTAAAACTTTCAATCATTGGGTCAAGAGTAAGAAAGTCACAAGCTACAACGATCTGAAGGAGTTGGTCCTGTTAGAAAATTTCCTATGGAAAATTGATTCTTCTGTATCCTATCATTTAAAGGGGAAAAAGGTAGATTGTCTTGCCGACGCTGCTGACATGGCTGACACATACGTGCTCAACAATAAATTTCGTGGAAAGAAGCCCTACGATAATTCTAGTTCTAATTTTAAGTATCCCAATCACAAATCTGACAGACCCAGTCACAAGCCTATAACGTCTTCCCCAGCTAGCCAAAACCGAATTGTTCCCCCAACTAAAAATGCGACTCAGGGCAATGGTAACAGAGGTGGGCCCCAAACTAATAGTAATGCTCAAAGAGGGAACTTTCCCGTATCCCCTAAAGTATGTACTTTTTGTGGCAAGAGAGGCCACCTAGCTTATCAGTGCTGGGCCAAGGAGAGAACCGAGAGATTGGGGCAGACAGTTGCCGCCGTATCTCAAACTCCATATGTGCCTGTAATGCAGGACTCCCGACAGAAGGAGTACCTAGCACCAAAAGTTCCTTTAATGCAGGACTCTCGACAAGAGTACCTAGCAGCTAACGTAAAACATCTAGACAGGGGTGTAGTAGCATGTGTGGTGCAACCCACTAGGGTTAAGCCAATAATAATTTCACCATCAGTGCAGGACAGTTACCGTCCCTTTATTTCATCTGGCAACGTGAGATTAAATGGTTGTATGCATGAGGTAAAAATTCTGAGAGACACGGGTTCTACTAGCACCCTCATGGTGAATCCTTACACTGAGTGCCCACCTGGCGAACCAGTTGTAATGAGAGGTGCTGGAGGCCAGTTTTATGCATACTTGGTAAAAGGCGAAATTGAATGTGAGTTACTACAGGGTGAGGCCACCATAGCTTTGTGTAGGTCCCAAGATATCCCTGTGCCTGGGGTAACACTCCTTTTGGGGAATGATGTAGCAGGTGAGAAGGTCCGACCAGACCCCATTTTGTCACTTTCCCCTGTTAACGAGCCACTAACCGGTGAGCTCGAAAAGGAGATGCCAACTGTTTTCCCTGTGTGTGCTGTCACACGTTCAATGTCTCAAGTAGCAGTTCCCTCAGACAGAAATGTACCGAATGTAAGAGTTGATGAAAGGGATGATGAGAGTGTGAATGACGCTCCAACTGTGCCTGATGATGTGACTGAGGTGGATTTATCTGACACCTTTATGGCTCATCTTGACCCTAACGATGACCATGAAACCCCTCCAAATTGTCCTAGTGGCCTGGTAGAGCTACAGAGAGATGATAGTGAATGCAAGGAGTTAGCTGCCAGGTCCGTGAGTGAAGAGGAATGTGAGAAGGAGGGTGGTGAATGTTTCTACCTCAAAGGAGGAGTATTGTGGCGAAGATGGAGACCGCCACACAGACCAATCGATGACGGGGCTTGGGACGTCCATCAAGTAGTAGTCCCCAAACCTTGTCGTAGAGATATCATGGAAATGGCCCATTGTATACCATTGGCAGGACACCTAGGTGTGAGAAAAACTCTAGACAGAATCAGAGCCCACTTTTACTGGCCAGGAATGCGTGCAGATGTAGTGGAGTGTTGTAGAGTGTGTCACACTTGCCAGATGACAGGAAAACCCAATCAGAAGGTGCCTGTACATCCTCTGGTGCCCTTGCCCGTTTTCGAGAATCATTTTACTCGGGTGGTAGTGGACATTGTAGGCCCATTGCCTAAGACTTCCCAAGGTAACATTTATTTATTAACTATCATGGACATGGCAACTCGCTACCCAGAGGCTATACCCTTAAGGACTACCTCTGCTCCAACTGTCATCAAGGAACTGCTCAAATTCTTCACCAGAATGGGTTTCCCCCATGAGGTGCAAAGTGATCAAGGAACTAATTTTACCTCTAACATTTTTCAGCAGTCCCTGAAGAAGTTGGGTATCGAGCATGTTAAGTCTAGCACCTACCACCCAGAGAGTCAAGGGGTTCTCGAAAGATATCATCAGACATTAAAGGGAATGTTACGTAAATATTGTACAGAGACCGGAGTTGAGTGGGATAAGGGGGTACCTTTTCTTTTATTTGCTACTCGTGAGGTTCCAACTGAATCCCTGGGTTTTTCCCCTAATGAGCTAGTTTTCGGTCACCAGGTAAGAGGTCCTTTGCAACTATTGCAGGATAGCCTAGTTGGCCAGGAGGGGAACCAAAACCTCCTCAAGTATGTTTCAGATTTCAAAACCCGGCTGAGATCCTCATGTGAGTTTGCCGCTCAAAACCTGACCGTGGCTAAAAGCTCCATGAAGAAATGGTATGACAGAAAAGCCCGTGAGAGGGAGTTTCAGCCCGGTGATGAGGTTTTGGTCCTGCTCCCCCTTTTTGGCCAACCTTTATCTGCCAAGTTCAGGGGCCCATATACTGTAAGATCATTCGGAGGGTGAGCATTACCGATTATCTAGTAACTACCCCAGACAGGAGAAAGCCCACAAAAGTATTTCATATAAATATGTTGAAACCCTACCATAGGTCCCCTGATTCCTCTCCTCCAGATTCTCCCACTGTGGCAGTGAATGTCAGGACCTGTGGACAGCCTGGTGCGGACGAAGTTTTCAGTTCTCTTACTGACCCGCAACAGACTGTTCCAGAGCCTGAAGGTATCCATGCAGACTTTGACTTGTCATGTAGCCTATCCAACTTTCAGTATAATTCAGTGGCTTGGAGGGAATTACCATCTAAACTATGTCATCTTCCCTCTGAGCAAGCGAACCATCTAATCTCTGTTTTATCTCAGTCTCCCAGTGTGTTCCGTGATACTCCAGGGCTCACTTCTTTGGCCGTGCACGACATCGACGTAGGGGATGCAACTCCCATTAAACTATCCCCCTACCGTGTCTCGCCACAACGCAGGAGTATACTGCAGGTCGAGCTTGACTTTATGTTATCTAATGAACTGATCACTAGGGCCTTAAGCCAGTGGAGTAGTCCAGTCATACTTGTGCCAAAGCCAGACGGGAGCCATAGGTTATGTATGGACTATAGGCAAGTCAATGCCGTCACAAAGAACGATACCTACCCACTGCCACGGATCGACGACTGCATTGACCAGATTGGTACAGCCACCTATATCAGCAAGATTGACTTGATGAAGGGTTATTGGCAAGTAGCTCTCACCCCTAGAGCGAGGGAAATATCATGCTTTGTAGTTAACAATCAAGCCTTCTGCTGTAACGTAATGCCCTACGGCTTGAAAAACGCCCCACCTACATTCCAGCGCCTCATGAATTTGGTGACTGAAGGGGTACCTGGGTGCGTTGTCTACATCGATGATATTCTTATCTTTTCACAGTCATGGGAGGAGCATCTTTACCAACTTAGATTGCTATTCTTAAATCTTGCTGATGCCAATCTGGTGGTTAATCTTAAGAAATGCACCTTTGTAAAGAGTACGGTCCAGTATCTAGGATATACGGTAGGTCAGGGGCAGGTTGCACCTCCTCAAGCAAAGGTAGAGTCTATTCTAGAATTCCCAACTCCTAGCACTAAGAAACATATCCAAAGGTACCTAGGCATGATTGGCTATTATAGGCGTTTCATTATAAATTTTTCAAAGTTAACAGCTCCCCTGACAGATCTTCTCCGTAAGGATGTGAAGTTTGTGTGGTCCTCTGAATGTGAAGAGGCCTTTATTGCTACCAAATATATATTATCTAATTATCCTGTACTCCGAGCTCCTGATTTTAACAGATCTTTTTCCCTGGCAGTGGATGCGAGCAATACCGGGGTTGGTGCAGTGTTGCTCCAGGAAGACGACTGTGAGGTATTGCATCCTGTGTGCTATTTCAGTAAAAAAATAAATTCTGCCCAACGTAACTATTCAGTCATTGAGAAGGAGCTGTTGGCATTAATTTTAGCCCTTCAATACTTTGCTGTCTATGTGCAATCTGCCTCTGGTGCCATCACTGTGTATACTGACCATCACCCCTTAAAATTTGTGCATAGGTTCCAAAATAAAAACCAACGACTGACCAGGTGGAGTTTGTTGCTGCAGGAATACTCCCTGGATGTCAAACATATTAAGGGGGTCCAGAACGTGCTAGCCGATTGCCTATCACGTATCTGTTAAAGATTACATTTACCAGGTTGGCCTCCTACCGCAGTAAGTTTAACTTAATGAGAGGATTTTGGCAATTAGCTCTCCCTTGTAGCGAGGTAAATATCATGCTTTTGTAGTGCGCTTTTAAGCCTTCAGCTGTGAGATGCCTTGCAGTTCGAATAACGCTCCAGCTACGTTCCGGCTATGTTCTGATGTGGTACCTGGAGACGTTGCCTACTTTGGGTGATATCCTTATTATATCCTCATTATAATCTTGCTGTTGCCAATCTGGTGGTGAATCTATTTATGTATTATGTTTAATATTATGTACTGTACTCCTTAAACTCTTTTCTAGGGGGGAGGTCTGACATACGGAGCCCTGTATGTTAATTTAAGAGTTAGAATTAGAGTTGAAGGAGCCGCACTACCCAAACGGTGAAGCAGTGGGGGAAACTACCTCGCCCGCATACCTGCAAACAAGCCTTCACACCTGCGTGCGTCATAGGGGACCCTGCAAACTACCTCGATGACCGACGCTATGACGTATATTCGACGCCAGGAGCTGTGATTGGACCAGGCACCTGCTATGCAACTCGAGGAGCTGTGAGTGGACCAGGCACCTGTTATGCGACTCGAGGAGCTATGATTGGAGCCGGCACCACCCTCGCCTCCTGATTCGTTCCTACACCATCATTGTTTGGTATATAAGACCCGAGTTGTGGGCATTCAAATCAGTCTCATTTGGAGTTGGGGAAGGTGAACTTGCAGCTGGAGGAAGACGGGGTGAAGTATTATAATGGGATTGTGACTGTCAGATTATATATGTGTGTGTTAAGTGTGTTCGGTGTAAACACTTACGTTATGTTGGTTAGTGAGATATGTGATTGGGAATTAACGTGAACGCTACTATTATTGTGTACTTAACTATTTGATTGCGAATTAACGTTAACGCTACTATTATTGTGTACTTAACTATTTGATTGCGAATTAACGTTAACGCTACTATTATGTGTTTAACTATTTGATTGCGAATTAACGTTAACGCTACTATTATTGTGTACTTAACTATTTTAGTTGACTAACTTGTGGACTAAAGCAACTCTTTAAGTAATTGGGTTATGATGAAAGTAATACTATTGTTTTATATTAATACTTAAGAGTTCTTTCATTTTCTTTGAATTAAGCTTACATTGCTTAACGGTGCTTAGTACGGTGATGCTATTGTCTCATATTAGTAATATCGCCTTAGACTAACATGGCTGTGTTAATATTACTTCTAGTGATTTCCTAAGCTGAAGAAAATTCTTTTGCGTCAAAATATTATATTTTGCTTTTCATATTATTTGAGTGAGACCTGAATCGAATCTATGAAGCGATCCTGTAACTTTATTTACTCATAATCAAACTTCAATGTTACGTGGTTACGAAATACATTTAACTAATTATTAAATATATATCTAACTTTTTATGTGACTTTGATATTACTCCTGATGATAATAATAATATAATCCTATTAACGTAAGACAAGAACCAAGAATAATTACATTAAATATAAATAAAAGGACATAGAAGAAAACTATCTATTCATTTCAAAAAGGGTAAGAGACAGAAATATTCTTACTTTAATATTTATCTTTCAAGACTTTTTATAGAATTAATAGTCCTTCTTTAGATATACCTTCTTCGGTTCATAACCATAGCCTACTAAGCTTCGGTTAAATAATAATTCTTTATAAATACTACATGACTTTAATTAGTTTCAGTATTTTTCATAATTAAAGAGTATCAGTCAATAAAGGATACTAAGGCCTAAGATCCAAAAGGAAAGGAAGCAACAACAGGAAATAATTTTATTAGATATTACTTTTGTTTTGCCTTCAGCTGACTGATACCTTAATATATATCTCTGTGCTATCTAGATTCATCAAGTTAACCACTTGAGGATCAAGATACGTAACAATATATATATATATATATATATATATATATATATATATATATATATATATATTATGCCAGGTTTTTACTGGGGTTAAGTGGGCTATTTAGGTAGGATCTTACTTGACTGGAGAAGTTGAATCTACATGAACACATGCACAAAGGTAATAGAGGATAAATATAATACAGAGTACAAGCATAAGTTATATTATTCAGTGTAACTATAATGTAATATACAGTTACTGTCAGACATGGATAGGTATATAATTATACAAGTTGCAGAGCACGAATGAGGATCCACAATAAGTTCCAGGGGTATGATACTATGCACTTTCGGGATTTACACTAAGCACTTCCGGCGATAAGGCACTTCCGCGGCACTTCCGACGAGGTTCTTGGGCCGTGGTGGTGGTCCTGTCGTGTGTTGATGACAGCAGGATGGAAGATGTATAACTCTTCGGTTTGGGGTCGAATTAACATGTTCCATTCTACCAGTGTTATACGTAACATATCATCGGATTAACGTGAGAAGTTATACCAATGTTATACTGTCTAGCTCAATTATCCTGACCTTTATAAGAGTCAATAATTAATAATCATACAGTACTCTTGGGTTTGGGGTCTTGAATGAATACGATTCTGTTCTGCCAGTGCTGTAGATATCGTATCATCAGACTAACATAAGAGGGTTGATATGCGACGTCTCTTAACTGTCCTAACCTTTATAAGATTCTTTCAGGGACTTTGGATGGGTTTATTTGGGCCTTTTACCTATAGTGTCTTATTGTCAGTGCCTGGGACAACGTATTTGCAATTGCTACGGTATCTCGCGAGCCCTGACTTAGAAGAAGCCAATTGCCAGTGCGTGAACTTCTAATAAGTACCAGGTATAGCTTTCTTTACCGACCGATAGTAATTCCAGGTGCAAGGGCAGAATAAAATATTGAGTTACCATCATGGTGATTCAATAATAATTCCTTTGTAGAGCCAAGATCTAAAAATTCTCAATAAACTTGTATATGCCAGTGTTTTAATAGTTTATTGAGTATAGCCCAAATCTTTCAGCTTTGAAAATATCTTCCAGTGAAGTATGTTTTAAAGGCTTTCCAATGTTGTAGATCATAACTTTGCCTGTCATAGTCCATCGGGGGTCACGGCGTCAGGCAATAGATAGATAGATAGATGTTAATTATGTTGGCAATAGTGCTGCCTTTCCTGTGACCGTTAAAACACTGTAAAATGTATAACAGGACGACCGGCTAATAATGGCTATTTTGGGAGGACGGATAACAACACGTTATTGGACAGATGGCCTTCTGCTAGCTGTTCTGTTAAGGGGGAGGTGTTGCTTTATATATATCCCCTTCTCCCTCATGTTAGCATATTAATTTTGAGATTTTAATATGTTCGTTCGATTAGTTTGGCAATTTTGAGACCTTTCGCCCCATTTATTTGTCTATATTTAGATCTTTTCGTGCATTATAGGTGTCGATTCTTTCCTGGCGAGCGATAGCAAGCCTGTAATATAAGAAGGAACCGGCCTTTGGCCGGCACATGTTTCTACCGAAAAATGTACAAATACAGTATATCTTGAAAGGGGGTCGAGGGGGTGTTTTTTTTTAAGCTTGATGAAGGTCTAGCGAGGAAACTAAAAAATAAAAAATATATAAATACCAAGACCAAAAACCAAGCATTACACCCTTAACCTCTTCAGCACCATGACAGTTTGTTTACCTTTGATTCTGGCTATAATAATAATATCATTGTATGCAGTTTAAGAAGGACCTATGTTCCTAAGAGGGTCTATTGAGATCGTATTAACCCATTTGAGTCGTGTAGGTAGATTACAAAATAAATTAAAAACGTCTAATGGTAACCATAATACGATGAAAATTACGTACTGATGGTGAAGGGGTTAAAATAAATATATTATATTTTTTCACCAACCAACTTCACTTCTAAACTCAATTAATAAAATCAACAAATACATGTGGCACTCTAAAGACTCGAACCTAGGACACTCACAACGATATTCCGCACACATGCATTATGCTATCAATAGTTAAAAAATGTGCACAAGCCTACGATTTATTATGCAGTTTCCATACATTGCGATATCCTTCCCCTTCCCCTTTGTTTCTACTGCTTTATTCTATGTTTGGCTAACCCTTTAATCTCTCCCATTCTATACACTATTCAACCTCTCTCTCTCTCTCTCTCTCTCTCTCTCTCTCTCTCTCTCTCTCTCTCTCTCTCTCTCATGCGAGAAATTCAAACCCAAAACCATTTTATAGATATTATATAGCAACAAACAAATTAAAAGCGGAATTGGCCCGATATATAAAAGTCAAGGTGAATTAGAATCAGACAGCAGGGACATAGCTGCTACTCTTAACCAACACTTCTCTTCTGTTTTGAATACTTCCAGTAACCTAAACGTGCCACAAGAAAATAATCAAACATGCAACTATGTTCTTCAAGATCAATAAATCACCTGGGCCGGACATGTTTATCCCTAAAATTCTTAAATTAGTCAAAGAAGAAGTTGCAGTGGCACTAACCATAATACTAAATATGTCACTCAAACAAGGACATGTACCCACCGACTGGAAGATCACCAATATAACACTGATATTTAAAAATGGTGACAAAAAACTACCAAATAACTATAGGCCGATTAGCTTAACTTCCGTAATTAAACAAATATGGGAATTAGTCATAACGGATAAAATCGTACTATTCATTGAGAACAATAACCTTATTAACAACAGTCAAGACGGATTCAGTGCAAAGAGATCATTCATAACTAATTTAATAACATTTGATAACAGCCTATACAAACTAAATTACTTCATCAAAAGCCTCTACATAGTGTATCTAGACGTTCAAAAGGCCTTCGACAAGATCCCGCATAATAAATGATTACAGAAACTAAGAGACAGGAATACAGGGCAAAATGGGAGGTTTGATGACCTCCCTTATAACCAAATAAGGAAAACCTCTTATTTGGTAGCAGTCTCGGAGTATCCAACGTAGGGCTTATGATCTCAGCCGCTACCACAGCGGGCCGATTTATCGGTACTCACGCGAAGTAACCAAATAATCTCTAGAGTTGCACCTCAATTCACTACTAGGCACGTTGTACACACTCCGAGACGACTAGGAAAGAAGAGATAGCGAAGGAGAGAAAGAATTGTTATAGTTACCCATTTAATCTAGCTGCTCTCCTCTGAGCCATGCTCCATGTTCTATGAGCCTGTGCCAGGACCTGCCAAAGTATCGAGGTATCAAGTAATCAGTTTAGATTGGATGGGCAGGGGATCGGCATGAGGGCGGGATACTCTGTCGTTGGATACTCCGAGACTGCTACCAAATAAGAGGTTTTCCTTATTTGGTTATAAGGGAGGTCGTCAAACCTCCCAATTTAGTAGCAGTCTCTACGTTTCCAACGTAGGGCTTGAATCCCAAATTGGAGGCGGACATCCAATAAACCATAAACCCCAAGCCGTAGCACAAGCAGAGGACCAAGAAAAGACACAAATAAACAAATCAGTTTATTATCAGAAAAAGAGCGTAACAGTACGGTGCATATTAAGGAAGTACATGTTACCAGTATCAGTCTAGGGTCTTAAAAGTGCCGCAGCAGGCTAAGGAATAGGTCATGTCGACCGGAGAATGGCACACCAATATGGGAAGAATGAAGGCAAGTTGTACATGAAGACAAGAATCTGAAGGCAAGGCACAGTAGGCGGAAGATCTCCAAGGACACTCTTTAATTACAAAAACCGGGTATGAGGCATAGACATACCAAACAAGTAACCCCTAGACAGTAGAGTCTATACGTAAAGAAGTAAGGGAGATAACCTTAAGACGAACAGGGATGACATACATGTAAAATGAAAGAGAGAAAGGCATTGTACAATCATACAAAATTCCCCCCCCCCCCCCCCCCCCAGTGTAGGGAAAGGAAGAAAATACAGTATGGGATGAGAAGAGACACAGCATGGAGATGAATCACGTGACACATTGGCCTAACGCAACACAAGGCACACCTGGCCTGGCAGTGGACATGGACAGGTACGATGAGACAAAAGTGCTGTGGGAGGACCATAACCCTGTGTCGGCTATATCCGAAAGTGAGGAATTGTTGAGAAACCTCATAGTCGCTGCATAAGAGCGGACATCATGAGCGGAGCCCTTCGTAAGGGGATTACTCGCAGTAATGACATGGCGTAAATGAAGTCCCACAGCACGTTTGCCTAACCGTGTCCCTGTCTTAGGGGCCAACCAGAGCGCCGTCCCCGACGTCGGCACAGCGGCACGCACATACGTATGCAAGGCTCTTACCGGGCATAGCGGATGATGCGTGCTCCCACATTTTAAAGCTGGTACAGTAAACGGCTTAAAAATGTGCGCCTCACGTTCATTCTTGGCCACAAAATGAACGGAAGGGGCCAAAGTGACTGACCCCAAGGAAGGCGAAAAACTCATGCAATTCGGGGCCCTCGACATGGCAGCCAACTCCGAGACCCTCTCTCCTGTAGCCAACGCTAAAAGAAACAAAGTTTTATCAAGCAGATGAACAGGTGTTGGGTTAGTGGTGTAGATGGGTGAGGTAAGGAGCCTGAGAGCCTTCGCCAGAGACCATTGAGGCGGTATCTGGCGTGGGGGCGGTCTGAGCCTAAAGCAGGCTTTCATGAAAAAAGACAGCTCCTTGTGAGGGAGCACCAGCCCCGTCAAGGTCTCAAAAGGCTCCCTAATAGCGGACAGGTGGTTCTTAATGGTGTTGTACATGTATGTGCATGTCGCAAACAAGTGATTAAGGTAATGGAAGACTAACGCAACCGACGGAACTGTTTGTTCGGTGTCATTGATCCATTTAGTGAAAGTATTCCAATGAGACTCGTAAGTCTTCCAAGTAGCCTTAGTCCAGTGCTGATTAAGCATATCAGTCAAGCAACGTCCATATTTCGGTAACCACCCTGCCTCACAAACATCCACGATGCGAATGCCAACGAGGTCCCTAGGTCTCCAATCTGTCCCAAGTGGAAGTCTGAGACAGACAGGGGAACGGGACTCGGGCACCATCGCTTCAGCTGAGCGTACCAGGCTTGGGCCGGCCAGAGGGGCGCGATTAACCAAACCTTGCCACGGTACTCTCTCAGCCTGTGTAGGACTTTGCACATAAGCAGTGCGTCGGGCGGTGGAAAAGCGTAAATCGACTGCCACCTGCTCCAGTCCTCGCTGAAGGCATCCGGCCCCCCCGCCTGAGTACAAGTCCAGCGGGTGAGGTAGTCCGGCAGCTTGTTCGTCCCGGAGGAGGCGAACAAGTCCACCTGCGGATGGCCCCAGGAGGCTGCGAGGTCGTCGAAAACGCTTTGTCTTAATGACCATTCTACCTTGGTGCTCTGTCCTCTCGACAAAGCATCCGCCCAAAGATTGGCCGTCCCGGGCAGGTAAGTCGCATGCAGGGTGATGCTGTAATGATCGGCCAGGTAAAACAATTTCTCCGCCAGGTCTTGGAGCACAACAGACCTGGAGGAGCCCTGCTTTTGGATACAATGAACCGCGGACATGTTGTCCATCCTGAAGGCCACCGACTTGCCCGTGAGGGCCAGTCCGTGATCCCGCAGGAAGAACAACGGTACCAACAGTTCCAGGGCATTGATGTGGAATTGTGAGAGCCCCGACCACCTGCCGTGGTTTTGATGTCCCATGTCTGATTGATAGCCCCACCCCACCTCGCTCGACGCATCTGTGTCTACCCAGATGATCGGCGGAGGAGCAGTACAGGGCACAGCCGCAGAGAGCGTGCCCCGAGCGACCCAGTGTGTCAGTCTCAGATGTATTGAGCGCGGTACCGTCCACAAACGGTAATGGGGCGAGATAGGGAAGTGCCTGTTGCCCAGCTGAATGAGGCGTTTTAGTCGGAGCCGGCCCAAGGGCACGGTCAGAGACGCCCAATTCAAAGACCCTAGTAGGGAGTCCCAGATTTTTCGTGTTACCGAGACCGAGTGCAACACGACAAAGAACTTCCTTCGAAGTTTCGCCGCATTCACACGACTCTGGGAAACGGTGGCGCTTTGGAGATCCCAGTGCAAGCCCACCCACGTCACTTCTCGTGACGGTGAGAGGCAGGACTTGGGAATGTTTAGTTTGAACCCCAGGTTTGTGATATGTCTGACTACAGTGAGCGTGTCTTGTACACAGTGTGTGAGAGAGTCTGCAGAGATGAGCCAATCGTCCAGGTAAAACAGGATCTGAATCCCTTGTAAGAGCAAGGGGGTCAGAGCCTGCTTCACCAGTTTGGTGAAGACCCGCGGTGCTATGTTGAGGCCGAATGGTAGTCTGGTGAATTGGAACACCCGTTGATCCGACTGCAGTGCTAGACAGCCCTGGAACCGAGGAGCCATCGGCACATGCCAATAAGCATCCTTCAGATCCAGGGTGACCACCCAAGACAAGGGCTTGAGTGCCAGGCGTACCTGGTTGATGGTGAGCATGTGGAAACGGATGTTCACAATGTGAGAGTTGAGGACTGAGAGATCTACCACCGGCCTCATAGCAGCGCAGTCCTTCTTTGGGACCAGAAACACATGAGACAGAAATACCTTTTGTGTAGAAGATATTTCCCTGATAACGCCTTCCTCGTGCATGGACATGATCACTTGGGCCACTTCCCGAGACACTGGTCGCTGTCGGGGAGGGCACCTGAGAGGAGGCCTGGACCTCCACCTCCAAGTCAGACCCTTCTTGACCACCCGACGCGCCCACGACCGGCGGGGCCATTGCCGGTAGTGGGGGCGGAAGAAGCCGGTGCGGGCGCCTTGCGTCAGGCCCATCACCGCTTCGACGAGATGGTCGGGCGAGGGAAGAGGGGACTGGCCAGGAGGAACTACGCGTTTTTTGGCGCGGAGCCCCTCTTGGACTTATCGTAGTGGGAGCTAGAGCCACCACGTCCTCCTCCAGACGTCCCCCCGCCCCGCCGAAACGACGGACGAGCCTCGCGCTCCGGCCTATCCCCCTCCAGGCTGTGTCTGGCAGCGGAAGAACTGGGGCCCTGCGCCTGCCAGCGCCGCATCCCCTCTTGACGGGGACGGCGATCCGGGGACCGACGACCACGGAAGGCGGGTACACCACGCCCCCTGTGAGCCAGTCCCCTGGCCACACCTCTAGCCTGGCGCCCTCTGCCGGCGACACACCTGCCCCCGCGTCCGCGGGTGGAGGAGGATGAAGTGGGCTTTGCCACCACCTTCCGTTGAGCAGAGTACGTGTCACTCTGCGCCAGTAAGAAAACCCCTTGCCAAGCCTCCTCAGGGAACAGTCCAGGGGTCAGAAGGTCAGTCAGTAGGAGGCGGTTGCGGACGTCGGCAGGGGCCTTCTTACAGAAAGCCACCCAAAGTTGTTGACGGCAACGAGTGGCTTCATGGAGAGAGTGGCGGATGTCCTGAACAGGGTTGAGGGCAAGCTGCAGGGTGATCCGTCGGACATGCTCAAAACCTTGGCGATGATCAGCCGATTCCAGCGACTCAATAAGGCGGAGGTGAACCCGCGCCAGTTCCAACTGAGCAAGAAGAGTTGAAAGTTGGCGCGCCGCGCGCTGACGGAACTTAAAGTCCCGGTCCAGTGGCGCCTTCTCTGGTGCCGTGAAAAAGGAACATGGAAGGGGGCCCACCGACAGTTTGGGAGCATTGAGCCACTCCCACACAGGCAGAGGGAAGCCCGAGGAGGTAAGGAGCATGCCCGACAGAAAAGATGATTCCATGGATGGGATGGCCGGCAAGGTCTCAGCCATGGACTGACCAAACTCCACTGCCTCACGGATCCATTCACCCCAGGGACCCGGACAGACGTGCGGGAGTTCGAGCATCAGGACCCCGTCCCGATCTCGCACATTCCCGAGGTACGGCGTCCCTGAGATGGCAGAGAGGGAGTGGACATCCGCAGACAGGTCTTGGCGGGAGTAGTCAGCCCAGGGCTTGGTGGCAGTGTAAGGCAAGACCGACGGATGATATGAAAAATACCGCATGTCTTGCCGGTAAGGGTACACCCTCACATCGACCTCAGGGACCAGACCCTGTGGAGTAATGGCCCTGAAGATGTTTTTCTCATTCACCTGTATAGCCCAGCCCTCCGGCACAGCCCGCTCTCCGGCCGGCAGGTGGACCACCCCCTCAGGGTTGGAGGCGATCACAGCTCTCCAAGCAACAGAATCCCCATACAGGGATGGCATCTTGACTTTGGGGATCTTAAACTTGGAGAGAGGCGGCACGGAGAGGGGGTGAGAGAACAACCCCAAACCCTGGCCCGGGATAACAACGGGCCAGAGAGGAGTCGTAGGCGGTGTCGGAGGTGCAGGTGACGAAGTAGATGATTTCAACGGTACCACGACCGGGAGAGCAGGCCGAAATGGGATGTGGTCGGCAACAGGTGGGAGAGGAGCCACAAGCGGAGTCTGCAGAGGCACCGGGTTAGAAGTACCCAACCGGGAGACCACTGCATCCATGGCCGCCGTGACAGAGGAGAGGATGTCTGCCTTATTGGAGGCCATCTCAAGACGAAGAGACGCCAACTCCGCCCGTAACTCCATCTCCGCAGCAGGAGGGAAGGACGTCTGTAGAGGAGACAGGGAACCAGCCTCACTGGGCCCACGGGCCCCATGGTCCGTGAGCGGGGAGAACTCAGGGGACGGTGGAGAGGACTGTGCCGCCACGTCGGGGTCCTCCTGGCCCGAATCAGGTGCACCGTCCGAAGACGAGTCGACCCCCATATCCTCGTCCTCCAGCCGATCAAAATCCGCAACCTCCATCTCAAGAACATCTTCTAAATGGTCAGGGAGACGAGGAGGAGACTGCTGGCCACAAGGGATCGAGGCGTTGGAACCTCCAGGTTGAGGAGGAGGCGTGGAGGGCATCGCCGCCGGTACCACCACAGCCGGGCCCGCCATAGGGAAGAGGCCGGGACCCCTCACAGGCTGGGAGGCAGGCAGAGGCTCGAACTCCACCCCACCAGTGGCAGAAGACGGTGCAGGATGGAGAACGACCTCCTCGGCAGGTGGGGCAGGACGGCGTTTGGCCCTGAAGACCGTGGAAGCCTGCGAAGGAGGGGGGCTCATCCTGAGGTGAGGAGAAGCAAGACGGGGTCGACCAGCAGGGGACGGAGTTCGGCGACGTTTCGTCCTGCTAGAAGTTCCAGAAGTCATGGGAGAGGTCGGAGGGAGGCACACAATGTTCATGACGCCTGGGGCCCGCTCCCTGGAACGCGCCCTCCCGCCCGCCTGACCCGAACTCCCGGGAGGGGAGCCCCGAGCCGTATGAGGAGAGCGAGAGCGACGAACAGTAGGGGAGCGGGAACGGCGTGCAGCATCGGAGGTAGGTGGGATCCCTAACAACACCCGGACGTCATCCTCACGGAAGGAAGGAGCCCTGTGCAGGACCCTTTGGACGTGACGGGAGATGATGTCCCATGACCGGCGTAGAGACGTCCCGGCCCGTTGTCCTTCCGCCGACGTAGGGAGAGTCTCGAGCAGTTGAAGAGCGGAGAGACACACCCCACACCGGCGGGGATCGTAAACATCCTTCCCATAGCAGGCCGTGTGGAGGCAACATTCCCGGTGATCCCGCAAGGCCGTCCGCCGACACGTCGGCCGAGAGCAGGGAGGAGCCGTCATCACAGCACTGAAAAATTGGGAAGCATTACCCACCAGTAGAGGTGAGACAGGCAATATGAGGCAGTAGAGCCAATTCAGCATGTAAGACTCAATAAGACAATATCCAGTAAGAAGCTATGTAGCAAGTATAACAGCAAAGTCAAAAGAAAACACCCACACCAGAGACCCTCAACACCAGGGCTGGGACAAGCCCCTGAGCGAGGCCGAACCCTGGGAACAGGTCATAACCAAAATCGTGGGGAAAGTGGTACCCTTCGAAATACCTGAGAACCCTCTGTGAGAGCGGAGGGAGGAGGCGGCGAAGCGGCGGCGGTGTAGGGACAGCCGGCAGTAGAGCGGGCACCAGCTGGAAGGAAAAGGTCAAGTGTGAGCAACCCAACAGTACCCTATAAGTGTAAAATAGGGGGCGGGGAGGGAATTCAAAACAACAC
>JBAKBP010022260.1:0-39134 GCA_037953745.1 Lithodes maja
GTCACACACACACACACACACACACATACACACACACACACACACCTACACTACCGAGGATTAACCTCCCATTGTAGTACCTGCACCCTTCCATCTGCACCTGCACCTGCACCTCTTCCATATTTCGCCTTCTGTCACACACCCACACCCACACACACACACACACACACACACACCTACACTACCGAGGATTAACCTCCCATTGTAGTACCTGCACCCTCTTCTTTACCCTAACCATACCAAAACAGTTTCTGTATGTATATATGTTTGTGTGCATACGTGAGCGTTTGTGTTGTTCTGTATATGAGTAAGTAAATAAAAGTGTATATGTACTGTATATCACTTACTCTCATGGTTATTTTATGATAATTTGTATTCTGCACATGCATCATTATTGTATTTATTTATTTTGTTTGTAAACTAAGCTTACCATCCTCATATCTGTACATCTCATGTTCATCCACTAAATTGTAAAATGTGTATTTTCAGCTCATGAGGCTGCCATTCTTTAATAAACCGTTTATTATTATTATTATTATTATTACTCTCTCTCTCTCTCACCACCGCACGGATTACAACTAGGCGCCATCATTCAATACAAGAGATATTTTTATCCTGTTCAATATTTTATTCGGATGGTGAGTTGCGTCTGTGTCTGTCTGTATAATTATCTGTCTTTGTCCATGTCTATCTGTCTATATGTCGGTTTGTGTGTATCTCTATCTGTCTCGGTGTCTATCTGGCTATTTCTGTCTGTATATATGTATGTCTGTCGTCCTGTCTTTCTGTCTGTCTGTCTGTCTGTGTCTGTTATTGTCTCTGGGTCTGTATGTATGTGTGTATGATTCTATGCATCATATGAATACCTAAATTAGTTTTCACAATTAAGGGGGAGGGATATATTTTTGGGTCGATTTGTTCAAGTATTTATATATTTGTTTAGATTCCTCCCTAGGCCTCCATCAAACGTTATAAAAACAAACAAAACATCCCCAAGATCCACCTTCTACAGTATATGTGTAGCCTACTTGTTTCGGTAGAAAAATTTCCCGGCCCATGGCCGGTCTCTCCATGACTACAGGTTCGCTATCGCTCGCTAGGACAAAATCGACACCTACATGACACGAAAAGTCTTATTATCGATAAAGAAAACGGTCAAAAGGTCTTAAAATCGGCAAACTAATGGACCGAACGTCTTAAAATCTGAAAACTAATGGGGCTAAGCATGAGGAAGTAGGGGGAGCAGAAAAACAACCACCTCCCCCCTTAACAACTTATACTATCGCTACAACATCTCTGTCATAGCCGAGTATAATCAACATGAGGGCATGGCAATTTACCCTCGGCTGAATAACAAAACAAAACATTATTATTATAGTCGATTAATTTAATTGAGGCTAACAATCTTGACCTCTTACCTCTATAACTAAATATAAAAATAATAATGCAAATATAACTAATAGAGTAATCGAACTAATATTCCTGCCAATTGGGAAAAATCAGCCAGGAAAATAGGTGTATATATTGTTCAGCCCATTTGCTCTAGCCCTTTTTTACTATAGTTATTGATCGGTGGTATAGTAAAGTCGTGGACAAGAATTCCAACATAAATTTGTTTTATTTTATTTTTTATTTTGCTTTCCAGACCTCCACCAATATTAAATTTACATCCCTGAAACCCTCCTTCGAAATATAGTTGTACATTTGTCGGTAGAAATATGTCCCAGTCGAATGCCGATTCTTCCTAAATTGTAGGCTCGCTATCGCTCACCAGAAAACAATTCACTCCTAAATGGCAGAACAGGTCTTAAAACCCGGCAAGCGCGATAGGCCTCACGGAAGGCTTCCTATAGGGAACGCGATAGGCCTCACGGAAGCAGGACCATAAAAAAAGCTTTCCAAAAAAAAAAGGGCCTATAAAAAAAAAAAAATTTGTCTCTAGGTGAGATAATTCCCCTCCAGTACTCATCCATGTAAATCTCACCCACCCCCCTCCCCTCCTTCCCCACCTTATTCCCCCCTCCCTCCCCTCCTCAATTATCACCTATTTTCCCTCTTATTATCATCATTTATCGGTTATTTTTCTCTCCCGCGATAATGTAGCACAAGTGGGTTGCAGAAAAGATCGATATGTAACACCCAGACACCAGCCCACACCGCCCCGCTTGTCTCAGTTACCTCACAGACAGCGAGAGAGGAGGGTTGACTGTAGCTCTCTCTCGCCTGACATTACGACCGGGTAGCCAATATCTTCGTTTTTCACCACCCAAATGCTTTTCCCACTTATTTTAGCACTCTTGAAGGTTCATATATACATCATATATGTAAAATAAAAGCATACCGAAAACAAATAATGGTCTATATTGTAAATATAACGAATTATGTCAGAATCCAAGGCTAGAAATACACAAATAACTACCCTAGCCCCTAGGTCTATTTAGCGCTTACCGGGTTAAAACTGACAAAGAAATGGGGCGAGATGTAATAAAATCACCAAAATAAGGGCCATCATCATGATATATCATAACGAATGGGGCTAAACATGAAGGAGAAAGGGGTTCCTGAAAATAACCAACCCTCTCCCCGTAAGCCCCAACAACCAAGGTCATTCCGCCACCTACTATGACGATCAGGACAACCAAGGCTTATTACCCCTTGCGCCAGTCCAATAAGTAATCCCAGACTGTTATGGAACTTATTCAAGGTCTTATGTCATTACCCTACCTGAAATTAACCAGCTAATTCACACGACAGACCAACCTGGACGGCCAGACGGAGACTCAGATGAACCTAAGCTGTTTCCTCAAACCAGACTCCAAGTGACTAATTCGGAGCAGTCTTGAATACTTCAAGTGAAGATATACCAGTGATGAGGTATTTTTATAAGTTAGAGTCCCCACTAATCGACTCTAAAATAATTACACCAGTGCGTGGGTGCAGAGTAAAGTGAGAGTCTATTCATAAGCGATTCTACTAGATCACCCGAGTGTACCAAGCGAAGTAAAAGTTAAGAGTTCTCTAGATCAATTCTACATAATCTCACCAGTGCGCAGGTGTATTTAGCAGGTAGAATTCTTTAATATTACTACCCAGTGTAAACCCTCGTCTACTTGTTATAACTCATATATTTAGAGCATAATGATTATATAAATATATGTATATACATTGCTCCAAATTGTAACTTTGGAGATTAACCTTTAATGTGTGCATTACTTAAGAGGACAGCTAATATTATTTTGTATACCTGAGCTCCATCCAGATCCTCGTTCGTCACGAACAGTTTTCATGTTGTTTACCTATAACCATTTATAATCAACTATCTGCAATCACTGTACGTAGAGTTAAGATAATAAACTGTTCATAAAACTATATCTCAGTGTTATATGTATCCTCTATCTGACTTCTTTCTGTACATGTAATGTTTGACTCTAATTCCCGAGTCTTGAAAGAACTCACTATAACCAATATCTAAACCTAATAAAAACCCTGGTATAACAAATATATATATGAGAGAGGGAGAGAGAGATGGGAGGGAGAGTTTGGATGTGGATATATATGTGTGTGTGTAAGTGTGTGAGAGAGAGAGAGAGAGAGAGAGAGAGAGAGAGAGAGAGAGAGAGAGAGAGAGAGAGAGAGAGAGAGAGAGAGAGAGAGAGAGAGAGAGAGATGCAATGGAAACGTCTATTTTTGCTAAAAATCGTCCAACATTAGATACATTACAAATCGTCTAAAGATCCGATTACACATATATTTTGTGTTCTGGCTATTATTAGACGATTATATTCCGATTACGAAGGGTTTATGGAAGGCGGAGGGTTGATTGAAATAAATAATTCCCACGGATCCTTCCTAAACTTATAAAATCGCATACTGATAGCCAGACAAGACTGTCAAAATGCGTCATGATAACTTGATTTTTGCGTTACGAAGTCAAGACGACGAGAGACGCAGAAATGTGTTTTAAACCTTTAGTCCCATTTCTATATCAATATCAAGACCTTTCGTGCCATTTAGGCGTCGATTTTATGTTGTCCTTAAATTCCTGGCGACCGATAGCGAGCCTGTAATGTTAAGGTGTTACACGAAAGCAATTAATTAAGGAGATTATTATCGGCAATTTGTTTTTGTTTTTTCTTTTCTTTATAGTTGATGGTGGTATTTTAGAAGTGTATGATTAAAATTATCTCTCTCTCTCTCTTCTCTCTCTCTCTCTCTCTCTCTCTCTCTCTCTCTCTCTCTCTCTCTCTCTCTCTCTCTCTCTCTCTCTCTCTCTCTCTCTCTCTCTCTCTCTCACACACACACACACACACACACACACACACACACACACACACACACGTTCGCTCTTCCTTTCTCGTTTAATACTGAAATGCCCAGTCCAATTTTGTGAACTCTAAATTGATCTTCTGAAAAGTCTGCGGTATAATGCCTCCTTAATCAGAGAGGGAACAGGTACTCACCTACTCTGTATATTGTTGAGTGTGCAACATAGAACAGCTTGAGTGCAAAACAGGGCAGATTTAGTGTGTAAAATAGAGCTGATTGATTGTGTAAAATAGAGCTGATTGAGTGTGTAAAATAGAGCAGATTGAGTGTGTAAAATAGAGCAGATTGAGTGTAAAATAGAGCTGATTGATTGTGTAAAATAGAGCTGATTGAGTGTGTAAAATAGAGCAGATTGAGTGTGTAAAATAGAGCTGATTGAGTGTGTAAAATAGAGCAGATTGAGTATGTAAAATAGAGCTGATTGAGTGTGTAAATAGAGCAGATTGAATGTGTAAAATAGAGCTGATTGAGTGTGTAAAATAGAGCTGATTGAGTGTGTAAATAAAGGAGATTGAGTATGTAAAATAGAGCTGATTGAATATGTAAAATAGAGCAGATTGAGTGTGTAAAATAGAGATGATTGAGTGTGTAAAATAGAGCTGATTGAGAGTGCAAAATAAAGCTGATTGAGTGTGTAAAATAGAGCTGATTGAGTGTGCAAAATAGAGCTGATTGAGTGTGCAAAATAGAGCTGATTGAGTGTGCATAATAGAGCATATTGAATGTGTAAAATAGAGCTGATTGAGTGTGTAAAATAGAGCAGATTGAGTGTGCAAAATAGAGCTGATTGAGTGTGTAAAATAGAGCAGGTTAAGTGTAAAATAGAGCTGATTCAGTGTGTAAAATAGAGCAGATTGAGTGTGCATAATAGAGCTGATTGAGTGTTCAAAATAGAGCTTAATGAGTGTGTAAATAGAGCAGATTAAGTGTGCCAAATAGAGCACTTACACTAAACAAATCTGATCAAATATTATCTATGCGTAATCACTGCTTTCTGAAAATTTTAGAACAAATTTCAGGCCTGTTCAAGCACATAATTATAATGATGATGCTTAGTTTGAAAGTGTTCTTATCAAATTGCATAACATACTAATACCTTTTTCAATGTTTATTGAGCACACAATATGATGCTTGTTATAAGTGTGTTTAAGTGAGGAAGTGTTTTTTTATTGGTTGATTTATCTATTTATTATATTTCCGCCTAAGACCTCTATCAAGTTTTAACAAAATATCCCCAAGATCCCCCTGCTAGATAAATTTGTAAAAAAAAATTGGTAGAAAAATATCCTGGCCGAAGGCCGGTTTCTCTTAAATTATAGGCTAGTTATCGCTCGCCAGGAAAATAATGACACATAATTATATGAAACGAACAGTCTTAGTATTGACTTGGGGCGAAAGGTCTTAACATCGCCAAACTAATGGGCAGAATGTCATAAAATATGAAAAGTAATGGGGGCTAAACATGAGGGAGAAGGGTGGCCAGAAACACAACCCGTCTCCCCTTAAAACTGTGTCAGCTCACCTGACATTTCTTTAATTAACCCTGGCTTGGACTTCCCTGGAATCAAGGGGGGTAAACACATTATGGGTCGTGATTGTACCGTGGCATCATAGTCCGGATATTCGGCCCACCATTACAGGTTTGTAATCAGGTTAAAGGGAAGGATTAATGGACTCCCTTCTCCCTAATGTTTAGCCCCATTACTTTTGAGATTTTAGACGTTGTTGTTGTTTGTTGTTCCCTAAGCTGCCTGGCCGAACAGCCCCGAGTCCCTGAGGAAGGCCATGGCCACGATCGGGCTTTCCCACAGAGCTCTCATTGAGTGTATATTGTGTTGTTGGCGTAAGTGGTTGTGTGAAATGCAGTCTTCTATGATGTGTTTGATGGTATGGGGTGCTTTGTTACATCCCGGGCAGGTGTCGACGACGAAGTCATCCAGTCTCTTCTGATAGCTCAGAAGAGCTGGATGGTGTCCGCATCTCAGCCTGGCCAGGTGGACTCTGTCCTCGCGAGGAAGGGAGGATTCGGAAGGATGGATTTTGGGAGGTCGTGCTTGCAGCCGCGTGTTGTCTATGACTGAGTGGATGGATCGGCGTGAGATATGAGTATGGATGTGCTTCTGGAAGTTGGTTTGGGGTGGGCAGGGAGGGAGAGAGGACAGTATTTGTGTGTGATACCGTGTGCTGGGTGTTTTGTTATTTCTTGGTGTCTGTGGGTGTGTTGCCATGTAGTGTAGTGGGTGGTTTTGGTTCGTGGAGGCTGCTGCCAGAAATTGAGTGCCTCTCATGTCCAGATGGTCTTTGACTTTGAGGATTTTGGTTTCTTGATGTAGCTGATCTGTGGGTGTAGTCGCTGTGCAGCCTGTAATGATTTTTAAGGCTTTGTTTTGAAGAGTCTGTAAGGTCTTATGATGTGTTTCAGCTAGGTTAGAAGCTCAGGCTGGGCTTGCATATTCCATCACTGATATTATGTATTGTTTATAAACTGTGGTGGTGGTTTCTTTGTTGTGTCCAAATTTTGTGTGAGCAAGTGACCTGAGTGCGTTAAATCTGGGTGTCAGTTTTTTCCGTGTTCGTGGTGTGCTGTTTGAATGTCATATGAGTATCATATGTTACTCCTAGGATTTCGGGTGAGTGTGTATGTGTTAGGGGTGTGTTGTTTATGGTGAGTTGAGGGATGTATTTGTGTTCTCCTGTCCAGCTTGTGGGCAGGGTTGCAGTGGATTTGGCTGGGGCTAGATTCAGTCTGTTTGTAGTGCACCAGCCATGTAGTGTGTTGAGATAGGGTTGAAGGAGATCTGTTGCTGTGTTTGGGTCATGGTTTGTGCATGTGAGTGTTATGTCGTCTGCATAGGAGGCTAAGTTTATTTAGGGTGTATTGGGTATAGTTATGTCGTGCATGTACAGATTGAAGAGTGCGGGCGATAGGACGGATCCTTGTGGGACTCTGTTTGGAAAGTTTCTGATGCTAGATGGCTGACCAGCAAAAGATATGTGTGCACATCTGCCTGCTAGGAAGTTGGCCAGCCAACTTTTTGTGTTGTTGTGCATGTTTGTGTTGTAGATTTTGTTTGTTAGGTTGTGGCGGGGGATGGCATCGCAGGCTTTACTAATGTCGAGTGTGGCTAGTAGTGATCTGTGTGGTGGTCTAGCTGAGTTGATGCCATCAAAAGCTCTTTGTGTAAGGTCTGTGAGAAGAGTGTTTGTGGAGTGCAGTGGCCTGAAGCCAAGTTGTGTTGGAGCTACGGTAGGTCGGGTGTAATTAGTTGTAGTACAAGGCGTTCTATGACTTTGGAGGGGGTGCAAAGGAGTGTGGTGGGACGATGTGAGGAGGGTATCGTGGGGTCTTTTTTGGGTTTGGGGAATGTAATGATGATACCATGCTTCCATATGTCTGGTATTGTGTTGTGTGAATAACTGTAGTTTGATATGTTAGTGAGTGCTTGTATGCCTTGTGGTCCCAGGTGTCTGAGGTGTATGTTGCTTATGGTGTCTAGGCCACAGGCGGGTGAGTGCTTGAGATTGTTGATGATGTGCTTTGTCTGGTGATTGGTAAAGGGTGTATAGTCAGGGTCTGTGGGGAATTGTCTCTTACGTCGGATGACACGTCGGTCGTCTTTGTGGGGTTTTAGGTGGCTGACACGTGAGAAATGACTGATGAAAGTGTTTGCTTGTTGTTTACATGAAGGAGTAGAGTCTGTTGTTGTGATTGCAGCGTGTGATTGTGTTGTGTTGCTGTTGGAAAGTGTGATGCTGTTTAGTGTTTTATAGAGTTTTTTGGGGTTTGTTTTGTGATAAAGTGTTTCTATCTATCTATCTAATGCCTGACGCCGTGATCCCCGAAGGGGTGGCCACGAACGAACCACCCCCATGCACCTTTGTCCCCAGTCAGTCGACGCCCTTCCCCCCAACCAGCACCGCCTTCGTTCATATACTTCCTCACTCCATTCTTCCACCTCTCCTTCGGTCTACCTCTTCCTCTCTGTCCCTCCACCTCGCTCTCGTACACCCTCTTAGTCATTCTCTCGCTTTCCATACGTTCCATATGGCTGAACCATCTTATGTTGTTGGTTTTCACACTTTCCAGCACATCTACCTCCACATTTATTTGTTGTTGTTCTTGTATTTTGTTGTTAGTCTGGGTGTTGAGTGCTTGGATTTGTTGTGTGATGTGTTGTGTGTGGGGTGCTGGGGAGTGTTTCAGTATGTCGCGTTGTCTGATGAGGTTTTGAATTTCTGGTGTGAAGTTGGGGTTGTGTCTTTTTCTGTTACCTCTTGGAATTTGTTTCTTGTCAGCGTTTTGGATAGTTTTATTGAGTATGTGTACAGCATTGTTGATGTTAGTGATGGGTACGCTATTTAGAGTTGTGAAGTGTTGTTCTGTCTCATTTGTGAATGCTTCCCAGTTAGCTCTTTTATAATTGGTCTAAGTCTATTTGTGGCTAGCTAGGGTGAGTCTGGTTTTGGTGGTGGTCAGAGCCTAAGGTTCTAACCACCCTCCAGGATGTTGTGGGGGCGAGTTCTAGGGAGCAGAAGGTGATGCCTGGAGATGATGGGTTATAGAGGGTTTGGTGGGGAATATGGGTATGTTGATGGATGTCGTTAAGGATGATAAGGTTATCTATTTGGTGTTGAAGTACCAGCCCTCTGTCTGTGTTGGGTTGTCGACAAACCAGGCCGACGTCTTTGCGTTGAAGTCACCACCCAGGATGATGTGTGGGGTGTTTGTGATCTGTTGTAATTGTGGTCTGTATTCATTTGGTACTGTAGGGGATGTTTAGGGAGGGATGTATGTGTTTATGATGGTTATGTTGGAGTTGTTGCCAGTGCGTATTATAATTGATTGTATTTCTGTTGTGTTATCATTTGGGGGGAGGAGGGATTTGGTATGTACACTGGTGACTATGTATGATATTTCTTTGTGTACCAGGGTGATGAGTCCACCGCCGCCGACAGCCCGGTCTTGTCTAATGGTGGCGAAATCATGAAATGTAGGTGTTTTTTGTGTTGTGCAGAGTTTTGTTTCTTGTAAGGTGGCAATGTGTATGTTGTGACGCTTCTGCATAGTAGCCACGTGCGGGCATGCCCGCGCGTCGGCTGCCCAGCCGTTTAGAAACCGGCTGGTGGCAGCCAGTCGGCAGGCTTTTCCTTAGTATATATCCTACGACAATGTAACTAATGTCTGGGATATTCTTATGTTGTTTCACAGCTTGAAGCTGCTCTTATTCTTAACCAACGCATCTTAGTATATTTTATTCTCGATAGTTGATTATTTCATTATAATATATAAGATGTAAGTCTAGTGAGGGCGGGAGAAGACGAGCGGGAGAGAGAGACCGGCTTGGGACGTTGCTTCGCTTGCCAGCTTGGGACGAGCCTGAAGCGTTGCCATATGCATTTGATTGCAACGTTAGGCTTAGTTTCGACTCACGCACGGTGTAGAGGATTTTGACCAGGCAACAGTGTTGAGTGTTGCCAAGCCTGGGATGTATTTTGTATGCCTAGGGTGGGGTCCAGACAGGTTCAAGACTCAGAGCTCACCTCACTGTCGTACCCTTTGGACCCCCTTGATATCTATCCCTCTCAACCCCACTTAGAAACTTTCTCTCTTACTTTGTATACCTTCTTTCCACTACTTCACCAATCTATTTAATTATCCCATCCCCTTGATAGACCTTATATCTATTATTGTATTAACGACGAGCTCTCAGATAATTAGATAGGATTTTGGGCCTTATGCAGAGATGTAATTGTTAATGAGACCTAGGAAGCTTTTTTATTGTTTCATATTTGGTGGTTTCATGCTTGCTAGTGTGTTCTTGTGTCAGGTTAGCAGGGGCTAGACTGGAGGGGAGGCTTTTTGCGATCCTTTAAGTAAAGTCTGCTGGTGCGAGTCCTGTGGACCCGCACGACTTTACTAGGATACCTGTGGGAGTCTGGGGGCATTTTCTTGTCTGTGTCCCTGTGTGTCTAGTGTTGTGTTGTGTGAGGGCCCTTGCCTAGTCCACTCGGCACTGCCTAGCACGTCTTGCTTTTGTTTTAGGGTCGCCAGGAGAGAGTCAGATACTTGCGATCTGAGTCTCTCAAGAGAGCACCCTTTCAATTAGAGTAATTTGGTGCACAGACTTGGGAACGTCCCTAGGCTAGAGCAGGTGGCTCAGCCCGGGTATCCGAAGCCTATATCCTTCCGGCTAGACCTCCGCCACCTGGCAGATTAACAGCTAGGGGTTTATTATCTCTGTATGCTTGTTATTGTGCCACAGTTTACCGTTTTTGTGAGCATTGTGAGTCAGGGTGTGGCTTAGAGACTCTGTCCGAGCAGGCTTGCCTGACTAAGAGTGAGAAGCACACCTGTATGTGGTTATGTTGCGAGTTGCTGCCTTTATTTAATTATACCTATGCCATTATACACTGTATGGCCTATCACTAGTATTTATTCCTGCTTATGAGTTAAGAGTTCTCTAAATCCGTAACATACTTTCTTTGCTAAGCATCAGATCCTACAGTAGCCGCATGCAGTTTAGAAACCCGCATCTTGTCTACCTGTACGATGTTTTGAGGACTGTTTGCTTTCACCTTCTTTCACGCAGGGGTGATTAGTTGTATTAATTAACGTAACGTTAAATGTACTTTCTTCTAGTTTGTTATTAAATTGTTTCTGCAATTTAATTCCGTTATCTATCTTTTCCTTTAAGCTTTAAGTCAACTTAATTGTGTGATCTTTTATATAGCCTGCTTGACTAGCAGCAGTCTATAGTGCGTGCACCCTGTAACCGAGTCATAGGATACCTCGTTGTCCAGGCAGGACTCTTGACGGTTTAGGGTGGTTTGTTGCCTGGGTTTATAGATAAGGGTTGGATATAGCGTTTTCCGTTGTTGCTTGTTGCCACATACCTAGTCCAATAGAAAGAGCCCAGTATTTATATATCCCAGGACGTAACAAATGGCGACCTTGCATAGGATTTACTGAACAGAGGAATATAGTGGTCATTTGTTTTGAGATTCCATATGATTAGAGGAATACAGTGGACATAGATTTATTTTTTTTGAGCAACCAATATAACACATTAAAGACTTTAAATAACATTAGTATATTCATACTTGCATAGGAGGGGATAAGGCACATTCTATAACCGTGATAATTACTGCAGTACACAAACATGTCTAATACATCAGAACACAGTGATGGGTCAGGTCACGATACGGGCTCGGAGGGAGAAAGACATGTGGAGTGGCTAGTCGATAGCGAGGAGGGTGCTAGAAGATTTTTAGAGGTGTCCCTTACCGCTGCCAGGGTGTTGATGCTGAACAAGTATGGCTTAAAGTGTGTGGCAGGTCTTTAGGGTCACCAGGGTTTAAGTGGCATGAGGAAAGATCAGCTGAGGACTTTGATATTGGGTTTAGAAGGGAGAGACCTGAGTGGAGAGGCGACTGGGGGCCCCGGTCCCCAGCCCCCCCTCCACTCTACCCCCATATCAAACGTCAGGATGCCTGAATTTAGTACATACCCCCAAGTTGATGGTCAATGGCAGCGTGAAATTCAATCACAGGGACCCTCTCCATTAAATGCACCTTCCCCTCCTCAAGGGTTGACTCCAGATTTGTTGTTTCGGCTTGAGATGGCCAAGGTTGAGGTTGCTAGAGCTCAGGTTGAGGCTGCTAGAGCTCGGTTGAGGCTGCCGAGAGACAGGCTAGTGTGCAGGCTGAGGTTGCTAGAGCTCAGGCTGAGGCTGCAGAGAGAACAGCTATACGAGAGGCTGAACTGCAGGCAGAGTCTACTAGGTATCGGGCTGACAGGGAGCTGGAGAGATCTCGAGTGGAGGTAACAGGGCGAAATATTGGGGGAGGTAACAGACATCGGGACCAATTATTGTCGCACCTGCTTAAACTAGTTCCTGTGTTCGATGAATTATGTGTGACTGAGTTTTTTATGCGATTTGAGAAGAAGTGTCAGGAACACCAGTGGCCTCAGGAATAGTGGGCAGCATTAGTTTCATCAAGACTCCTAGGAAAGGGGCTAAAAGCGTATGATGCACTACCTTTAGAGTCCTGTGTAGTTTATGATGAGTTAAAGAAGGCTGTGCTACGGGCCTATGAGTTGCAACCAGAAACATACCGCTTGAAGTTTCGGGGTGTTACTAAGGGCAAGGATAGTACCTTCCTAGAACACGCCCGGGACTTGTCTGATGCACTACGACATTGGCTGCGTTCTGAGAGGGCAGCTACTTTTGAGGAGTTGAGTGAGCTGGTTCTCTTGGAGCAGTTCTTTAAGTGCACAGGTGGGGACTTAACATTAAATATAAAGGAAAAAAATCCTAGAACTCTCCAGGAGGCAGCAGAAATGGCTGACCTCCGACTGTCATTAATTCGAGGGTGCGGAGCAGCAGCTAGGAGTGAGTCGGGTGCAAAGGATCGTACCCCTCCCCCTCCCAAGAATTTTGATACACATAAATACACAAAGCCATCTAGCACTGACAATAAAACTGAACATAAACCAAATACCGTCCCGTCTAAGAAGTCTATTGGTACCTCCCATTCCCAAGGGAAACCAAAGAGTAAAGAGTGCTTTGCATGTCACAAGGAGGGTCACTTTGCAAATGCTTGTCCGAACAAGCCACCAAACAAGGTTGTGTCATTGGCCCGCAGCATAGGGGTGTCGCCTATATCTTCTGAGTTTGCCAAGGGTAGTTCGTCAGAGGTTGGGACACAGCCTGTGTTCAAGAATCCGGAAGGCTCGAACCTTGTCCGCGACGTCTTTGGGGGTCATAGAGGGCATGGTTTTGTGAGGTGGGCTGGCGAAAGGCGAGGAGTTAAGCTATTGCATGATACGGGGGCTTCTCAGACCTTGTTAAAGAACTTTACTGGTAGGCCGATTAACGCTGCTCGGGTGGTGGTAGTTCAGGGGATCAATGCTACGAAGTCCTACCCGCTGGTGCGGATGGAGCTGGAGGTGGGTGGTGTGGCGAAGGAGCTGGATGTCAGAATTGAAGAGAACTTGCCCGTTGGGGGCGTCGACCTCCTCCTCGGCAACGACTTTGCGGTGCCTGCTTCTAAGGTTTCACCCTTGGTCGATGCCGAGGAGGCGGCCGACGTTAGTAGGGAGGAACAGGAGGGGGTTGAGAAGTGTAGCGTACAAACCATGGCGTGTGTTGTGACGCGTTCTCAGACATCCGGAGCCTTGCAGCCACCACCTCAGTCTATCAAACCGCGGAGGAAAGGTCACAAGAAAACGGGAAGTGTTGGTCAATTGGAGAGTTTTGAGCCGGCAGTGTTTCTTGGTGACTCATTATTGGCACCTATGTTAGAGTCTGGAGAGGCCCCGGGGCCTGTCACCGCTAGTGCAGGTGCAGGGCATGAAGAGACTCTGCGACAGCATCGTTATGCGCAGTGTGAGGAAAGGATGGCTCAGCGGGACATTGGAGGTGGAAATAAATTATTTAAGATGAACTTGGATAATCTCGCACCTGCTGATATATGTTCCTTGCAGCTGGAAGATCCTGAAGTCAGGGCGTGTGGTAATGGTGCTATCGAACTGGAGAGCGATGGGGATGCGCAGCCTGGTGATTTTTTCTTGTTCGAGGGGATCTTGTATCGGAGACATCAGGATCCCAAGAAAAAACGGGATGGCGGGTCAGGATTAGTGGACCAGTTAGTCGTACCGAGGGTGTGCCGTGAGAGCTTATTGAGATTAGCTCATGATATGCCTTTGGCAGGGCACCTGGGGGAACGTAAGACGGAGGCAGCTCTGAGCAAGCTTTTCTGGTGGCCTGGGTTAAAGGCGAGTGTCGTGTCATGGGTGTCACAGTGTCACACTTGTCAAGTTGTTGGGAAACCCAATCAGGTCATCCCGAGAGCCTCGTTACAACCCCTCCCTGTCATTGGGCCGCCCTTCAGCAAAGTAGTTATCGATATGGTTGGCCCATTGCCCCCCACTAGTGCCGGCAATAAATGTTTACTAACTGTAATGGATGTAGCAACACGGTATCCAGATGCTTACCACATGCGCAACGGGATGGCTAAGACTGTTGTCAAAAACCTATTTGTCTATTTCTCTCGTTATGGCTACCCTCAGGAGATCCAGTCTGATCAGGGATCCAATTTTACTTCTGCTCTGTTTAAGCAGACAATGCAGCAACATGGGATAGTGTCTGTGGTGTCATCTGCCTACCATCCCGAGAGTCAGGGAGTTTTGGAAAGGTGGCACTCGACTCTCAAGAGTATGTTGCGGTGTTATTGCATGGAAAATGGGAAGGACTGGGATCTAGGTCTCCCATACGTTTTATTTGCTGCGAGAGAAGTACCTGGGGAGAGCTTGGGATTTAGCCCGAACGAGTTGGTTTTTGGACACAGGGTCAGGGGGCCCCTCCACATAGTCAAGGAGATCTGGGAGGGAGTCACAAAGTCATGCTCGCTTCTAAAGTATGTAGTTGAAAGACGTGAGAGAATGCTAAAGAGCTTGGAGGTAGCAGGTCGGAACCTTAAGAGTTCACAAGCTCAGATGAAGGACAGATACGACCAGAAGGTGAAGCTGAGGGAGTTTGAAGTAGATCAGGAGGTACTGATACTACTGCCTCTGGTGGGACACCCCTTGTCTGCCAAGTATTCTGGTCCGTATCAGGTTGTAAGGAAGGTTTCTGATCTCGACTATTTAGTAGCTACTCCTGATTGTAAGAAAAAGAACCACTTTGCCATGTAAATCTGATGAAAGAGTATGTGAGGCGCCCCTCCGAGCCTCTCACTGTCCCGGTGTTGATCTGCAGCGATCGTGGTGGAGAAGGAGGAAGGGACAGTCAAGCTGCGGGGGAGGATAATTGGGATTGTCATGTTTCCGCGGATCAGTGGGCGGGGAATTCTAGACAAGTGGCTCACGAGTTGATATTGCACCTGCCTGAGCAACAGCGTGTAGCTGTGCAGCACTTGTTTGATTCAAACCCAGCTGTTTTCGCGAAGCATCCTGGCCTCACTACTCAAGCGGTGCACGATGTCGATTTTGGGGACCACCCGCCCTTTAAATCAGTGCCATACCGTGTTCCCCCTATTAAATTACCAGCACTTGGGGAAGAGCTGGATTATATGCTGAAACGTGGGCTGATTTCTGAAGGCGCAGTAAGGTGGACTTCCCCAGTCACACTGCAGCCCAAACCAGATGGCAAGGTGCGGTTTTGTATAGATTTCCGCAGGTTGAATGGTTTAACCCGTGGAGCCCCGGCTAGTTTTGTAATGTTTTCGCACCAGAACCCGGCCGGTTTTCAAAAAATGGTTTTATTCCAGAAACAATAGCGAATGGGTTAGGAATGAAGGAAAAACCACGAAAAACCGCTCAAAAAGCTTAAAAAATGGTCCTACAGAGCCCCGAAAACGGATTTTATAAGAGTAAAAAATTGAAGGCAATTATCCCAAAAAAACAGGTTATTGCGCGCTCGCGCGCACACACGTGGACTTTGAGAGTTTTCAACCATCGGCACGGTTGCGTGGGATACGTACACAGTTCCCATACAAATCTGAGCCCTCTTGAGTGGCTACACCTGAGGTTACGGTCGGCGCAATTAGGGTGACGCACCAGGCGCGTCTCTGGGGCTGTGCGTTACATACATCGCCGACGCGTCAGGCGCGTCGCTGGGGCTGTACGGGTTAACCCCCACAAATGCCTACCCTCTCCCTCGCGTGGACGACAGTGTGGATAAGATAGGAAAAGCCAAGTTCCTCACTAAGATAGACCTTGTTAAGGGTTATTGGCAAGTGCCCTTGTCTGAGCGAGCGTGAGAGGTGTGTGGGTTTGTGGTGGACGGTGCCACATATCGTTGCCATCTTATGCCATACGGGCTGAAAAATGCCCCTGCAACGTTTCAGAAATTAATGAACGACATTGTAGCCGACATTCCCAACTGTACGGTGCACCTAGATGATGTCATAATATACGACGATGATTTTAACAGTCACTGTGCTCACATCGGACAGCTTTTTAATAAACTGAATGAAGCAGGTTTGGTGGTAAACCTGGGTAAGTGCGATTTTGTCAAAGCCACAGTTTTGTACCTGGGATTCGAGGTGGGGATGGGTCAGGTGTGCCCTCCACAGACAAAGATCAAAGCCATCGATCAGTTTCCCCAGCCTACGACTAAGCAACAAATCATGCGGTTTCTAGGTATGATAGGCTATTATCGTCGCTTCATCAAAGGCTATTCGACTGTACTTGCACCTTTAACTGACTTATTATCTAAGGACAAGAAGTTCCGGTGGTCTCCTGAGTGTGCAGAGGCGTTTTCCTTGGTGAAACACCTGTTATGTACCCACCCCATACTCAGGGCCCCGGACTTCAGCAGACCTTTTCAGCTGGCGACTGATGCCAGTGGCGTAGGGGCTGGGGCTGTCTTGTTACAGACAGATGATGAAGGTATCGAACATCCAGTGAGTTTTTACAGTAAAAAAATTCAATAGTGCACAAAGGAATTACTCTGTAATTGAAAAAGAACTCATGGCGATAGTGCTGGCGCTCAGGCACTTCGATGTATATGTTCCTGCTTTCGGACCAGTCGTAGTGGTTTATACCGATCATCACCCTCTGAAATTCTTGAATCAGTTTCATAACCGGAATATGAGGCTGACCAGGTGGTCACTCATGCTTCAGGAGTATAATCTGGACATACGCCATATTGCCGGTTCTGATAACGTGATAGAGGATTGTCTATCAAGGGTGGATGATGTTGGTTAGACTGCCACAGGATTGAGGGTTGAGTGTGGAGGAAAATAGGCTGTCACTGTAGTTCAGCCGAAAAAAACAAATTAAAAAAGCAAAAACCTTATAAAAACTCTTTATTTTTTATAAAGTGTAGAATTTTGTATAAGATATTGTAACAGTATCTAAGTTGAATGTTTTCGCTTATTGTCGCTAAGTTAGTTGAACTTGCTCGGTGGAGCGCAACAGTCTTTATTTTTTATATATATAGTGCCTTGTGTCACAACAGTGTGTGGTACTATGAGAAGCTTTCTGTTAGATATGAAGAACTTAGTCAAGGGTCTTATATCTTGGGGGAGGTGTGACGCTTCTGCATAGTAGCCATGTGCGGGCATGCGCGCGCGTCGGCTGCCCAGCCGTTTAGAAACCGGCTGGTGGCAGCCGGACGGCAGGCTTTTCCTTAGTATATATCCTACGACAACGTAACTAATGTCTGGGATATTCTTATGTTGCTTCACAGCTTGAAGCTGCCCTTATTCTTAACCAACGCATCTTGGTATATTTTATTCTCGATAGTTGATTATTTCATTATAATATATAAGATGTAAGTCTAGTGAGGGCGGGAGGAGACGAGCGGGAGAGAGAGACCGGCTTGGGACGTTGCTTCGCTTGCCAGCTTGGGACGAGCCTGAAGTGTTGCCATATGCATTTGATTGCAACGTTAGGCTTAGTTTCGACCACGCACGGGGTAGAGGATTTTGACCAGGCAACAGTGTTGAGTGTTGCCAAGCCTGGGATGTATTTTGTATGCCTAGGGTGGGGTCCAGACAGATTCAAGACTCAGAGCTCACCTCACTGTTGTACCCTTCGGACCCCCTTGATATCTATCCCTCTCAACCCCACTTAGAAACTTTCTCTCTTACTTTGTATAGCTTCTTTCCACTACTTCACCAATCTATTTAATTATCCCATCCCCTTGATAGACCTTATATCTATTATTGTATTAACGACGAGCTCTCAGATAACTAGATAGGATTTTGGGCCTTATGCAGAGATGTAATTGTTAATGAGACCTAGGAAGCTTTTTTGTTGTCTCATATTTGGTGGTTTCATGCTTGCTAGTGTGTTCTTGTGGCAGGTGAGCAGGGGCTAGACCGGAGGGGAGGCTTTTTGCGATCCTTTAAGTAAAGTCTGCTGGTGCGAGTCCTGTGGACCCGCACGACTTTAGTAGGATACCCGTGGGAGTCTGTGGGCATTTTCTTGTCTGTGTCCCTGTGTGTCTAGTGTTGTGTTGTGTGAGGACCCTTGCCTAGTCCACTCAGCACTGCGCTAGCACGTCTTGCTTTTGTTTTAGGGTCGCCAGGAGAGAGTCAGATACTTGCGATCTGAGTCTCTCAAGAGAGCACCCTTTCAATTAGAGTAATTTGGCGCACAGACATGGGAGCGTCCCTAGGCTAGAGCAGGTGGCTCAGCCCGGGTATCCGAAGCCTATATCCTTCCGGCTAGACCTCCGCCACCTGGCAGATTAACAGCTAGGGGTTTATTATCTCTGTATGCTTGTTATTGTGCCACAGTTTACCGTTTTTGTGAGCATTGTGAGTCAGGGTGTGGCATAGAGACTCTGTCCGAGCAGGCTTGCCTTACTAAGAGTGAGAAGCACACCTGTATGTGGTTATGTTGCGAGTTGCTGCCTTTATTTAATTATACCTATGCCATTATACACTGTATGGCCTATCACTAGTATTTATTCCTGCTTATGAGTTAAGAGTTCTCTAAATCCGTAACGTACTTTCTTTGCTAAGCATCAGATCCTACAGTAGCCGCATGCAGTTTAGAAACCCGCATCTTGTCTACCTGTACGATGTTTTGAGGACTGTTTGCTTTCACCTTCTTTCACGCAGGGGTGATTAGTTGTATTAATTAACGTAACGTTAAATGTACTTTCTTCTAGTTTGTTATTTAATTTTTTCTGCAATTTAATTCCGTTATCTATCTTTTCCTTGAAGCTTTAAGTCAACTTAATTGTGTGATCTTTTATATAGCCTGCTTGACTAGCAGCAGTCTATAGTGCGTGCACCCTGTAACCGAGTCATAGGATACCTCGTTGTCCAGGCAGGACTCTTGACGGTTTAGGGTGGTTTGTTGCCTGGGTTTATAGATAAGGGTTGGATCTAGCGTTTTCTGTTTTTGCTTGTTGCCACATACCTAGTCCAATAGAAAAAGCCCAGTGTTTATATATCCCAGGACGTAACAATGTGGTATATAATCAATGGAAGTTAAATATTTCTAAGCTAAAATAATTTTAACAAAATCAATCTAAATTAAATTACTCCAAATCTAAATTGAATTCAATCTGAAACAAGCTAAATTATATCCAAAGGTCACACACAATAATTTATATATAAGGTAAGGTTATAAGTGTTAATAATATTCCAGGAATTAACTCGCCAATAGTTCCACATGGCAATGAGACAAAGGAGAACGTTTACCCAATATGGCGGACGATGGGGAAACAAGATGCCGGCCCCAAAGGTCAGTCAAGGAAAAAGAACAAATGATTATATGGGAATGGACATGAATATTATGCTTATCTGTCAGTCAGTCATGGCATCGATGAGAGCCTCGTGATGGTGTAGATGTATGTATTGCTGGCAGTTTATTGTGATTTGAGGCACAAAAGCTCGATCAACTGAAGGCGGAAATTAGATGTTAACTGGTTGGTGTTCGTGAAGGCTCTGGTGCTTCCAGCCCTCCGCCTTGCTGCCGTGGCATACGCCAGTAGCCCAAATTATCGTACCGTATTTATGTTGCTCAGTACGATATATTAAATCAATATATACGATAAATTCATATACAGTATACTACATAAGATCATGTCAATATTGCTTAATAGCATATTAGGCCTTTTATAATCTTAACTTACTTACAATCTTATAATACACAATCTAATCGTCCTACGCCCTACAATGGGAACGAACGTTAGACTGTCGTATACCTGCTGACCTCACAGAGACGTACATTAGCACAGAAATTGTCTTACTATCGTCTATCGTATTACATGATACACTCTCCCCACAAAATATAACCTGAACCCCACCTTAAATTAAAGTTGCCCAGAGGCTATCCTCTGATGCCACATATCAACAGCGCCAGCGGCAGCGCATCTGGGACGCGTCCCGTTCCGAGATTGATCACCATCCGTAAGGGGTGAATCGTCACTTCGAGAATACTCGGACCCAGCAATAACAGGCGGAGCGTCAGATTGCAATGCGGAATCGAGCTCCAAAGCGTACAAACGTGCGATAGGACGAACAGTAGTTCCAGTGGCCGTCCTCAATAGTGCCACCCGCTCTACAGAGTCTACCCCCTTGTATACCTCCAACACGCGGCCTAATTTCCAGTACAAACGAGGACTATCTTCTCTAATTAAAACTACTTCACCAACAGTAGGTGCCGATGGTCTACCAGAGGGTTTGATGCTTCTTTCCCTCATTGCTAGCAGATATTCATCAATCCACCTCTTTCTAAAGTCCTCGATTTCCTTCGAAATATACTGGTATCGCTTAGACACCGCTGCTTCAGAGTACAACGAAGGATCCTCTAGTTCTATGATAGACTGGAAATCGGACGGGAAAGCAGTCAATGGTTTACCGTAGAGTAAATGAGCTGGCGTTAATTGTAGTGGTTCTTGCAGGTCGGTGTACACATACAGTATGTGAGCGGACGATTATTCACGACGACTTCTACTTCGGTGAGACCTGTCTTTAGCTCACTCTTCCTCAATAAAGCACGTCCTACTACCGCTCTCAGTCCTGATTTGACAATGCCGACACACCGTTCCCACATTCCACCAAACCAAGGTGCCCTCCATTCGCACTTCCTTTCTCCCATAAAAGTGATGATTGTAGGATCACTGCTCATATCCTTAAGGTATTTAGATGCTTGGATAAAAGTAGGAGCATTGTCGCTGAGTTGAGGGAATGAACGACGTGCACAAAACCGTCTAAACGCCAGCATAAATTCCTCGCTAGATATATTGTCACATAATTCTAAGTGTACCGCTCGAGACGTTGCACAGGTAAACAATATATATAGACCTTATCTTGCTCTCTCGTCTTCAATGCACCTGTGTAATCTAACCCTACAGCTTGGAAAGGCTCGATGTGTTTTACACAGCAGTCAGGTAACGGCGGAGATGGTCCAGTCGCATAAGGTTTACCCTTTAGTCTCTGGCATATCACACACTTCCTCACTACGCGTCGAGCTACTTGTCGAACTCTGGGTATCAACCATAGGAGACGCAAATTCAAAATGATGTCAGAGACCCCCGTAGTGTTTTACTTCCTTATGTGCACGTATGACCAATAGATCAGTAACGTGATGTCTTGTTGGCATAAGTATAGGACGGTTTTTGCCGTCCGCTACACCCGACCACTTCAGGCGACCCTCACACCTGATGAGGTCATTATCTAGGTGCAACCTTAATTGACGCACTAAGTTAGTAATTATTAACTTATTAGAGCTTTGTAATGTTACGTCCTGGGATATATAAACACTGGGCTCTTTCTATTGGACTAGGTATGCGGCAACAAGGAACAACGGAAAACGCTAGATCCCACCCTTATCTAAAAACCCAGGCAGCAAACCACCCTAAACCATCAAGAGTCCTGCCTGGACAACAAGGTATCCTATGACTCGGTTACAGGGTGCACGCACTATAGACTGCTGTGACGCATGTCGAGTATGAGCATGCTGTACAGAACGCCCAGTCAGGCCCCACTCTCGCTAGGATCGTCAGGGCAGGAACTTTGGCTGTAGTCTGTGTAGAGTTTCCTAACTTAGTTTATGTGAGCCGTTGTACTATAAGTATTATAAATATGTATTTTGTTTTCATCTGAGTCAACGAGTTCTATTTTATATCATTAGTTATAAGTATTGTGTGTGGGACTTATTTGTAATGATGAGAGGAGAGAGAGAGATTACGTAACGGGGGACAGTGAGTGCGCCACGCGGCAGGTAGGCCTAACTCCCTCCTCCCTCCTCCCTCCTCAGCGCGTGGGAAATCCTTTGTCGATTCCAGATTGAGAGAGAATATTACGTAATGATTGCCAGTGGGCGGTCCTTAGTAGTTTGCGATATGCTCACTAGAGGGCCGAGTATAAAAAGGGAAGTCTCGCCACATATTCTTCAGAACTCATTAGGCAGAGCGACTTCTCATATCCCTTGCTACTATACATATTCTTCCGACTGATCTGAACTTTCTCTACTCTCTGAACCGCCTATCTTCTTCTCTTCCCAACCCTTTATAACCTCAATGATCCCTTTGGTGCAGAGCTAGTCAGCCAAAGTATTATCGCTTGAGTTCTCACGAGATATATGCCTATTAGATAGCCTATTTTGGAAGGGATAACTAGAATAGGATTGATTAATGTTTGTTGCACTCGTATATGCATTTCCCTGTGTATGATTATTCATGTTCCTGTTTTCTGCTGACCTAAGTAATGCTAGACTGGGATAAGGCTACTGGAGTTGTGATTCCCTATGTGTATTAGGTTTTGTTGAACCTGTACAATCGCAACGGAGACTTGGGAAGCCTAGGTGGTCTTTCTGACTGTGTACCTTGTGAGTTTAGCGCTGTGTTGCGAGTGAGGGCTTTTGCCTCTGCCACCCAACACTGTGCTAACTCGTTTGCTTGACTTTGAGAGGATCGCCAGGAGAGAACCAGATACTAGTGATCTGGATCTCTCAAGAAAGCATCCCGTCAATTAACGTAATTTGGCCGCACAGTCTTAAGGACCTCGCTAGGCTACGAGCCGCTTGCTCAGCCATTGTTTCCTAGCCTACTACATCCCAGCTAGACTTTGCTCGGTCAGCAGATACAGCATAGTATTGAAGCTTTCCTTATGTATGTTATTGTTTATGCACTATTGATTTCATGTGTGGCACGCTTAGCTACTTTAGAGATTAGTGGCCCACGAGCACAATCCTAGTAGGCTATTGCCAGTGCATTGTCGGAGTACTTCTTTTTTATGTTTGCCATTTACTATTGTCTATTCTTATAATTCTTCTTATGTCAATTTAAAGCCTTTAATGTTAGTTAATTGCCAGTGTGTTGCTTATTGAATTGCTGTTCAAAATCCGATACTTACTTCTCACGAGTATCCGAGAAGCATCTAACTTTATCAGAAGATTCCTTGCTCGATGCTCGAGGACTATTGTTTAACGTAACGTAATAGTGCCGATCCGAAGTAGAGGGTGGAGGACTTCTTAAGTTCTTAGTCAAGGGTGGATTACTTCGGCTTCGGCCAACACTATTCTTTGGTGTTGTTGTATTTACTTCTTTGTTTGATTGTTGACCAGACTAGATAACTCCCGTCTCTTTATTAGTCTGTTGTGAAACGCTAGTACCGAGTTCTTGTATACCCCGTTATAGCAGATAGAACTCTGGAGGGTATTGGTGTTTTTTGTTCGGCTGGCAGTACTCTGGGGTTGGGATCGTGTGTTTCCGTTGTGGCAGCGAGCCATACTCGAGTCCTGTTTGAGAGCCCTTGTGTACCCGAGTGCCCGGTCGTAACACTGCTGATAGTCAAGCAGGCTATATAAAAGATCACACAATTAAGTTGACTTAAAGCTTCAAGGAAAAGATAGATAACGGAATTAAATTGCAGAAACAATTTAATAACAAACTAGAAGAAAGTACATTTAACGTTACGTTAATTAATACAACTAATCACCCCTGCATGAAAGAAGGTGAAAGCAAACAGTCCTCAAAACATCGTACAGGTAGACAAGATGCAGGTTTCTAAACTGCATGCGGCTACTGTAGGATCTGATGCTTAGCAAAGAAAGTAAGTTACGGATTTAGAGAACTCTTAACTCATAAGCAGGAACAAATACTAGTGATAGGTCATACAGTGTATAATGGCATAGGTATAATTAAATAAAGGCAGCAACTCGCAACATAACCACATACAGGTGTGCTTCTCACTCTTAGTCAGGCAAGCCTGCTCGGACAGAGTCTCTAAGCCACACCCTGACTCACAATGCTCACAAAGACGGTAAACTGTGGCACAATAACAAGCATATAGATATAATCAACCGCTAGCTGTTAATCTGCCAGGTGGCAGAGTTCTAGCCGGAAGGATATAGGCTTCGGATACACGGGCTGAGCCACCTGCTCTAGCCTAGGGACGTTCCCAAGTCTGTGCGCCAAATTACTCTAATTGAAAGGGTGCTCTCTTGAGAGACTCAGATCCCAAGCATCTGACTCTCTCCTGGCGACCCTAAAACAAAAGCAAGACGTGCTAGCGCAATGCTGAGTGGACTAGGCAAGGGCCCTCACACAACACAACACTAGACACACAGGCACACAGACAAGGAAATGCCCCCAGACTCCCACGGTATCCTAGTAAAGTCGTGCAGGTCCACAGGACTCGCACCAGCAGACTTTACTTAAAGGATCACAAAAAGCCTCCCCTCCGGTCTAGCCCCTGCTCACCTGCCACAAGAACACACTAGCAAGCATGAAACCACCAAATATGAGACAACAAAAAAGCTTCCTAGGTCTCATTAACAATTATATCTCTGCATAAGGCCCAAAATCCTATCTAGTTATCTGAGAGCTCGTCGTTAATACAATGATAGATATAAGGTCTATCAAGGGGATGGGGTAATTAAATAGACTGGTGAAGTAGTGGAAAGAAGGTATACAAAGTAAGAGAGAAAGTTTCTAAGTGGGGTTGAGAGGGATAGATATCAAGGGGGTCCGAAGGGTACGACAGTGAGGTGAGCTCTGAGTCTTGAATCTGTCTGGACCCCACCCTAGGCATGCGAAATACATCCCATGCTTGGCAATACTCAACACCGTTGCCGGGTCAAAATCGTCTTCCCCTTGCGTGAGTCGAAACTAAGCCTAACGTTGCAATTAATTGGCAACAATCAGGCTCGTCCCAAGCTACTCTCTCCGCGCCTGCGCGAAGCAACGTCCCCCAGCCGGTCTCTCTCTCTCTCCCTCTCGTCTCCTCCCACTCTCACTAGACTTACATCTTATATATAATAATGAAACAATCAACTATCGAGAATAAAATATACTAAGATGTGTTGGTTAAGAATAAGGGCAGCTTCAAGCTGTGAAACAACATAAGAATATCCCAGACATTAGTTACATTGTCGTAGGATATATACTAAGGAAAAGCCGGCCAGCCGGCTGCCGCCAGCCGGTTTCTAAACGGCTGGGCAGCTGACACTCGCGCATGCCCGCACGTGGCTACTATGCAGGAGCGTCACAGTAAAGATTGTAATTCATTGGAAAAGGTTTCTGCTTGAACCCACTTGATCTAAGTTACTTCAGCTGCTGTATATTTAGCCGTCCGGCTGGCTCAGTTGATAGCGTGCCTGATTCCCACCTTGAAGGTCTCGCGTTCAATCCCCGCTCAGATTGAAAAGTTTTTCTGAGATACAGCCGGCGGTTACCATCTCCCCATGAGCAAGGGGGATGGGTAATGGTCTCTGGTAGACTAAAGAAAGCCAAGCGCTTGCGAATCCTCGAAGGAGGAGAGACGGGCGCTATATAAGTAACCAGAAGATTATTATTATTATTATTATATTCACGAGCATTAATGTTGTGACCCTTATTGCAGAGTTGGTCCGTTACTTTAACCTTGATATTGGATATAAATCTCAACACCCAAGCTACAACTCTGACTAATTTATTATAGTCACCGAATCTTGCCCACTCTATTACTGAACCCGGTGGCTCATTTGGTTGGGTGGTAACTGCCACTGTTTCCAGTGGTAGAAGTCCCTCACCAACAGCTTGCCATATCGTCCTTTCATTTTCATGGAGCAGCGAATTTGGACCATGCCACCACAACTCGGACTTTATTAACTGGCTAGCCGTTATACCCCTAGTTATGAGATCACCAGGGCTGTCTTTTGTATTGACATAGTGATATGCAACGTCTGACAATAGGGCCCTAATCTCATCTACCTTATTCCGCACATAAACTGGTAGAGACTTCTTGCTATGTACCCAGTTGAGTGCGACCTGACTATCGCACCATACGTGAACAACTTCAATATTAAACTCGCTCTTGTATGCTGCGCATACATGTTGCACCAGACGTGCTAATAGCAGCATGGCAGTCAATTCCATTTTAGGGATAGTTATCTTTTTGACCGGGGCTACCTTGGCCTAGGCTGTAACTAAATGCACCCCAAATGAAGTAACGACATATATGGCTACCCCGTATGCCGTGGCACTAGCATCGCAAAACGTATGTAATGTAACGTCGCCGTATGCTGCCACCTTACGAGGTAGCTGTTTAGTACATAGGATGTCATACTCTTTTAACAATAATGTCCCTTGATCACTTAAGTCCTCGGGCAAACTGTCATCCCATCCTACTTTGCGTCTCCAAACTTCTTGCATCAGAATCCTAGCTCTTATGGTAATGGGTAATGCTAGACCCAAAGGATCAAAGAATTGCATGACTTTGCTCAACAGACTTATCTTCGAGTGCGTTCCTGTCTGCTGAACAAAAGACTTAGTTTGAAAGGTTAGAATATCTTGTTTTGGTTGACAGATCATCCCCAAATTTCAGGTCTTTTCCTGGTTATGAGATGCCGTACCGTCCACCTGAATCAAACTCTGAAGTTCTTCACTATTAGTAACCCACTCGCGGAGAAATAAATGAGCTTCTGTAAACAATCTACGTGCTTGCTAGTAGGTATGTAACAAATCATCCTGACTATCGCTAGAACCCTGCAAATTGTCTATGTACAACCCGTGAGATAGTTTACTTGTGTCCTCATGAGTATCTGTTAGATGTTTCTTGATTGTGGCATTTAACAAAAACTGTGAGCATGTAGCACCAAAGAGTACGACCTGAAAATGGTAGATTACAACCGGACTTTCAGAGTCGCTAATGTCTTCGAACCAAAGAAAGCGGGTAACATCTCTATCTTCCTCTTTTAGTTTGACCATCAAGAATGCTTTCTCAATGTCACTAGTAAATGCATATTGCCCCAGCCTAAACCGCAATAGATGTTGGGACAGATCCGACACCATGGACGGACCTGTCAGCAGGCAGTCATTTAGACTGGGTTGTTGACCTTGGTGGGCAGAGCAGTCATACACCACCCGTATTGGTGTGGTGACGCTGTCTTTCCTCACCCCATGATGGGCTAGATAGTGAATCGGTTCTTTTACATCGACTCTTTCAATGAAGCCTCGTTCTACGTAACTCCGAAATACTTCGTCATACGCCTGGCGAGTGCTTGGTTCATTTGTTAATTTGCGCTGAAATGCGCGCAAGCGACCCAATGCCAATCCATAGTTGGTTGGCAGGCTCATCTCACTATTTCTCCAGGGTAAACTAACCTTGTATTGCTTGTCTGAGGCACTATAGCTTACAGACTCTTCAAACTTCTTCAGCGCAATTTCCGAGTCATAATCGTTCTCCATAGGATTAATGCCTATGTGATCCAATCTCCACAGTCGTTCCAGGTCGAACTCGGCAGTCATTTTAGGGTCACTAGGTTGGGAATCTTCCCTTCCCAACTCCTCTACCGCGGTTACATTCACCCTTAATATCGAGACCGTGTCGACCATGACATTTGACTGTGTAGTATGCACCTTTCCGCTCATGCAATAGCCAAATTTAGTGGGGATTAAAATTACACCACACATTCTTCTAAATCCAGGGTATACTACATCATAATAATGATCCACACCAAGTAGAACATGCACCTCACTCTGATCTCACATGGGATCTGACAAGTTAACTCCCTTGCTACGTAATGCGTGTTCCACCTTCTTCACTCCTACAGATACATATGCTGGTAGGGTGTCTACTACGATACATGACATAAAGTACCTTTGTTTACGATAGAAATAGGAAATCTCCGCTATCTCGTATTCTTGTTAGTCAGTAACCCCTGTAAATCCCTGCAATCGAAGAGTCTCAGCCCCTACGATTCGGTGCTTAAGGCCCCCTAATATGGACCTTTATATAAAGGATCGTTGAGACCCCTGATCAAGAAGCACGTGACAAATCTTGTTACTGTCATTACCTTCCATGGGAATCTTTATTGTGGGCAATATAGTGGTGTATTTCGTGCTAACTAGTGTCAAATTTGTAGTACCCTCTGGTTTGACGTCTTTGCCTTTGTCAACTGTAGGACACAACTTGTCGAAGTGATGTCCTTTGCAGTTATGACATGGCCTTAAGTATGTTGCAGTACATTGCCCTTGTTTACCATGTTCTTTACTAAGACAACCGGCACATAGCTTCAACTTCTTTGCCTGTGCTAGTTTTGACTCATTTGTTGGGTATTTTACACAGAAACTCCATTTTTGCTTATTATTATTGCATAGCTTACATAAAATCTGAGCGGGTTTCTTGTATGTACCCTCTTTCCTTCCCTTGGTTCCCACCTCATTTCAACATTCCCACTCCCTCCCGACACATTCATTCTCCCATTGTTCAACTGTAAATAACTGATCTCTTTACTGAACTGAGTTTTAAACTCCCCCAGATCAAATGATCTAACCTTGTCAAGTATTGCCATAAGAAGCTTCTGTCATAATATAAAAACTATCATTTCCTGTGAGGTGAGCCCTAGGGCGTCTAGCGATCGAGTATGGCACTCCGTATCTGCCCTAAATTTTGCTAACTCCTCAACCTTGTACTGTGGTTCTGCGAGCTTTAACAAGGCAACGACATGGGCCATCTTCAACTGCTCTTGATCCCCGTATGTGGACTGTAATAGTTGTACTGCCTCAAGATAACTATCACCTACTACCGCAAAACCCTCTATCAAATGTAAGGCCTCTTCTTCCATTTGTCCTTTCAGGTAGTGAAACTTACGGACATTATCCAAAGAGGATTCATGTACTGTAGACCGAAATACATCTCAAAAAGCTAACCACTCAGTCAAATTGCCCCCAAATGTAGGAAGATTGAGCTTTGGGAGGTGCACGGTGTGTTTCGGGGCAACCCTTCTATGGGCTTCGTTCTCACCTCCCTTCTTGTTTGCGACAGCACGCTGTAATAGGTGCTTCGCTTTAAAGACAGTTTCATCATAGAGGGTGCGATTTTCACACTCTGCAACTATCTCTTCCTCCTCAGTCATGCTTGCCACAATCACCTCACTTAGAGCCACAATACGACCGTGGGTAGCCTGGACATTGTCTAACCTAGCCTCTAATTCCTCGAGGTCAGCAGTACTGATGAAAGTGTTGACATCAATAATTAACCTATTTAATACTCACCGAAGTCCCGCCCTCTGATTTTTCGGTGCTTTGCTTAGCACTCCACTAGACGGTGTCGCTTCCTGTTTACTCATTTTGTATGTAAGCCTGTAGGCTATATCGTGAATACGATAGTGTAAGATAATTTATGTGCTTATGTACGTCTCTGTGACATCACTAGGTATACGACAGTCTAACGTGCCTTCCCAAGGTAGGGCGTAGGATGAGTAGATTGTATATTATAAGATTGTAAGTAAGTTAAGATTATAAAAGGCCTAATATGCTATTAAGCAATATTGACATGGTCTTATGTAGTATATATGAATTTATCGTATATATATTGATTTAATTTATCGTACTGAGTAACATAGATACGGTACGATAATTGGGGCGCCTGGCATATACCAAGGCAGCAAGGTGATGGGCTGGACGAAGCTCAGAGCCTCCACGACCACCAACCAGTTAACATATAATTTCCGCCTTCAGTTGATCGAGCTTTTGTGCCTCTAATCACAATACACTGACAGCAATACATACATCTACACCATCACAACGCTCTCATCGACGCCATGACTGACTGACAGATAAGCATAGTATTCATGTCCATTCCCATATAATTATTTGATTCTTTCTTTCACTTGACTCGAGCCTCAGGGCCGGTGTCTCGTTTCCCCATTGTCCGCCATATTGGGTAAAAGTTCTCCTTTGTCTCGTTGCCACGTGGAACTATTGGTGAGTTAATTCCTGGATAATATTAACCCTTATAACCTTACCTTATATATAATTTATTGTGTGAGACCTTTGGATATTAATTAGCTTGTTTCAGATTGAATTAAATTTAGATATGGAGTAATTTAATTTAGATTGATTTTGTTTGAATTATTATAGCTTAGAAATATTTAACTTCCATTGATAGTATACCACAGGCTATTTACCTAAAATGTTACAATTACGACAAAATAGTAGTCTAGTTAAGAGACGCCGACCGGCAGACTTCTGTGTTATGGAGAAAAAATAGCACACCAAATAGCAATACCTAAACTAAAGGGTCATATTGAACAAGAAAAAATGATAGGTCAGGTCATTTGTCACATCAAGTCTGAAATGAAAAAGCAAATTATTGGGGGAAGATGATGGGTGGGATGCAGAACTTAGGCAGGCGCAACGATATCACCCCGGCATCCCTCTCCAACCAACGCTTTGTGAGCCCTACAATTTTGTTATAAAGCTCTTGGTTTGTATCTAGATCTAGGTGGACGCCGTCCAGATCGAGGTCCCGTGTACTGAGGGTAATGGAGACAATGCGGTGCCGTGTCTCCGCCAGCCGACACCTCAAGGTGCGGTTAACGGAGTTTCTTATGGCGTGATACTCCTCCGCTGTGATGCCTCGGACCCTAGTCCGGCTCTCAATTGCTACAATCTTGCAGCTCCCCCCGGTCTCTTGCTCTAGATCCAATGCCACCTCTTTGATAGCATTGGCTAACTCTCGGGGTACTGTTCCGGGGCCAATATCATTGCCGCCTATGAATAAAAAAAACATGAGGGGCCTAAACTGAATTACCCGCTCCCACTGTGGGGAGGCTCTCAGGGTATCTACATTGGCTCCAGGCACCCCGAAGTAGGAGAGCTCAAAATATTTCTCCCCCTCCGACGCCCTATACCCCACAGGTCCCTTATCAGCCGCTCTTAATCTATTCGCATATAAATGCACCACGACCGCGTTCCTCTGTGGTATTGGCGCCGGAGTTTCTGAATCATACCCAAGACCTACACCTCCTGGGTCCTTGCTCCTACATCCCTGGACTCATCCCTTGCTCATGCCTTCTAAAAAATCCCTTACTGGTAGCTAACTCCCGGGTCTGGGCACCAATGTGGTATACAATCAATGGAAGTTAAATATCTCTAAGCTATAATAATTCAAACAAAATCAATCTAAATTAAATTACTCCAAATCTAAATTGAATTCAATCTGAAACAAGCTAAATTATATCCAAAGGTCACACACAATAGTTTATAATATAAGGTAAGGTTATAAGGGTTAATAATATTCCAGGAATTAACTCGCCAATAGTTCCACATGGCAATGAGACAAAGGAGAACGTTACCCAATATGGCGGATGATGGGGAAACAAGATACTGCCCCAAAGCTCGGTCAAGGAAAAAGAACAAATGATTATATGGGAATGGACATGAATATTATGCTTATCTGTCAGTCTGTCATGGCGTCAATGAGAGCGTCGTGATGGTGTAGATGTATGTATTGCTGGCAGTTTATTGTGATTAGAGGCACAAAAGCTCGATCAACTGAAGGCAGAAATTAGATGTTAACTGGTTGGTGTTCGTGAAGGCTCTGGTGCTTCCAGCCTTCCGCCTTGCTGCCGTGGCATACGCCAGGAGCCCAAATTATCATACCGTATCTATGTTGCTCAGTACTATAAATTAAATCAATATATACGATAAATTCATATATACTACATAAGACCATGTCAATATTGCTTAACCCTTTCACGCATTTATGACACAGAGGTTGCCAGATTAGCAATAAGAAATAGAGTTCTCTCACTCTTATAATTACCTCTCCAAAATTAGTTTTCTGCCCACAGCTATCTCAAAGACAACTGCAGAGGTTGAAGTAACTAAACTAAAGGTTTCTAAATACCCCTGATGGTAACAAAGGCTTTAAAGTATCCCCAATATGTTCAAAATCGCGTCATATGTCGGAGAGGGTTAATAGCATATTAGGCCTTTTATAATCTTAATTTACTTACAATCTTATAATACACGATCTAATCGTCTTACGCTCTACCATGGGAACGAACGTTAGACCGTCGTATACCTAGTGACGTCACAGAGACGTACATTAGCACAGAAATTGTCTTACACTATCGTATTACACGATAGTGTACGTTATGTTGTTTGATGAAGTGTGAGAGTTTGTGTTTCTTTGTGTTGTGACGCATGTCCACGTGTGAGCATGCTGTACAGAACGCCTAGTCATGCCCCACTCTCGCTAGGATCGTCAGGGCAGGAACTTTGGCTGTAGTCTATGTAGAGTTTCCTAACTTAGTTCGTGTGAGCCGTTGTACTATAAGTATTATGAATATGTATTTTGTTTTCATCTGAGTCAACGAGTTCTATTTTATATCATTAGTTATAAGTATTGTGTGTAAAACTTATTTGTAATGATGGGAAGAGAAACAGCCACAGTTAGGTGTCAGTGGGTATGCCTGGCAGGAGGTAGGCCTAACTCACTAGCACTCCTCCCTCCCTCAGTGCTAGGGGGAGCCTTTGTGTATCCCAGAGGAGAGAGAGAAATTACGTAATGGTTGTCAGTGGGCGGTCCTTAGTAGTTCACGTTGGGCTCACTAGAGGGCCGGGTATAAAAGGGAAGTCTAGCCTTTTTTTCATCAGAACTCATTAGGCAGAGCGACTTCTCATTTCCCTTGCTAACTATTTATATTCTTCTGACTGATGGGAACTTTCTCTACTACCTTACATTCTTATTTCCTCTTTTCCCTGCCCTGTTTAACTTCCATGGTCCCGTTGGTGCAGAGCTAGTCAGCCAACGTATTATCGCTTGAGTTCTCACGAGATACTTGCCTATTAGATAGCCTATTTTGGAAGGGTTGACTTAGAATAGGATTGATTTATGTTTGTTGCACTTGTATATGCATTTCCCTGTGTGTTATTATTATTATTCCTCTTTTCTGCTGGTCTAGGTAATGCTAGATTGGGGTAAGGCTTTTCTGTGTTACGAGTTGTTGTTTGATGCAGTGGTTAAGCGATAAACCTGCATACTCGTTTCGGTTCAGTGAAGCCTAGGTTGTCTTCGCGGCTGACTGTGTTGAGTTAATAATTTACAGTGCGTGAGGGCAAGAGCCTGACCACCCTGTATTTTATTAACAGTTTGTTTTTACTTTGTCAAGGAGCCGGGAGAAAACCAGATACAAGGGATCTGGATTTCACAAAGTGCACTTGCTAGTTTTAACGTAATACTTTAAACAGTCGTGAGGACTTCGCTAGGCTACAAGCCGTTTTTGCTCAGTCACTGCTACCTTTTGCCCACAGTACCTCAGCTAGACTTTACTCGATTAGTAGATACAGAATAGTATTGAAGCTTTCCTTATGAATGATATTGTTTATGCACTATTGATTTCATGTGTTGCAAGCTTGGCTACTTTAGTGATTAGTGGCCCACGAGCACAATCCGAGTAGGCTATTGCCGTTGCATTTGCGGAGTACTTCCTTTTAATGTTTGCCATTTACTGTTGCATATTCTTTTAATTATTCTTATGCCAATTTAAGCCTTTAATAGTATTTAATTGCCAGTGTTTTTGATTATTGAATTACTGTTCAAAATCCGATACGTACTTCTTACGAGCATCCGAGAAGCATCTAACTTTTTTCAGAAGATTCCTTGCTCGATGCTTAAGGACTATTAATTAACGTAACGTAATAGTGCCGATCCGAAGTAGAGGGTGGTGGACTTCTTAAGTTCATAGTCAAGGGTGGATTTTTCGGCTCCGGCCAACACTATTCTTTTGTGTTGTTGTTTCTTACTTCATTGGTTGATTGTTGACCAGACTAGATAATTCCTGTCTCTTTATTAGTCTGTTGTTGAACACTAGTACCGAGTTCTTGTATACCCTGTTATAGCAGATTGAACTCTGGAGCGTATTGGTGTTTTTTGTTCGGCTGGCAGTACTCAAGGGTTGGGATCGTGTGTTTCCGTTGTGGCAGCGAGCTGTATTCGAGTCCTGATTGAGAGCCCTTGTGTACCCGAGTGCCAGTTCGTAACAGTGTTGATGCCATCTATGTTTAATTGGAGAATGATAATGTTATGTGCACGATGTATGTTGGGTGCTGCTGCACGAGGATGGGGTGGGGGTGAGGGTGGGTAGAGTTGGGATGGGTGAGGTGGTGGTGGGGGTGGGGATTGGGGTGCAGGAGATGAGGGTGAGAATGGATTAAGTAGGGGTGTGGTGTGTTGAGTTGAGGATGTGGATGGTATGGGAAGGTAAAGTGGGTTGGGGAGGAGAGGTGGACGGGTTTTAGGGAGGGAAGTGGATGGTATGGGAAGGTTAGGTGAGTTGGGGAGGAGAGGTGGACGGGTTTTAGGGGAGAGATTTGACTGGGAGAGGGAGGGGCATGAGGAAAAGGTCCAGGTGCTCGTGTAGTGTTTCTTGGAGGCAAATGTTGTGCAGGTGAAATGGGTCGAGTTCCCACATGAATTGCAGGAAACGCATCCCTTAGTGTGGCAACTCGAAGTGGTGGGTTTTGAGCAAGTTGGACATTATGTATGACTAAGAGGGTGTATGAGAGCAAGGTGGAGGGACAGAGAGGGAGAGGTAGACCGAATGAGAGGTGGAAGGATGGAGTGATGAAGTACATGAACGAAGGCAGTGCTGGTTGGGGGGAGGGGCGTTGACTGACTGGGGACAGAGGTGCATGGGGGTGGTTCGTTCGTGGCCACCCCTGCGGGGATCACGGCGTCAGGCAATAGCTAGATAGATAGACATTATGTATGAGTAGGTGGGTCCTGGGTTGCTCTCAATGTCTCCGGCTAGAAGAAGTCTTCGAGAAATGACAGCCGGAGAGTCATTTCTCGGTGTAGGAAAAATTGTGTAATGTGTGTGTGTGGTGTGAGAGGTGTGGAAATTGCCCTGCGTGACCGAAGCCGCTCCAAGGACCCTTGCCCTCAGGGAGGGGTCAGGGGATAGGTGTGACGGTTTGGCTCCCGAAAACTGCTCACCGCGGCCGGCAACCGGCTGTCCTCCGCTGTTCGTTAATCTTGTCTCCGGCCGTGAAGGGTCGGCAGCCATCCGCGGTTGGCAGCTCCTGGAGGTGGTTCCACGGCGTAGACGCCGCCACACCAGGACCAGATTTTAGACGTTAACCCCATTAGTGTGACGAGTTTAAACCCTTTCACCACATTTCTTTGCCAATATTAACCCTCTCACGACCATAGGACGCAGAGTTGCCAGATTAGCAATAAGAAAATGAATACTCTCACTGTTATATTTACCTCTCCAAAATTAGTTTTTTGCCCACAGCTAACTCAAAGACAACTGCAGAGGTTGAAGTAAACAAACTAAAGGTTTATAGATACCCCTGATGGTAACAAAGGATTTAAAGTATCCCTAATAGGCTCAAAAATCGCGTCCGGATGTGAGAGGGTTAAGACCTTTCGTGCCATTTAGGTGTAGATAATTTTGCTGGCGAGCGATAGCGAACCTGTAATTTAGGAAAAACTGGCCTTTGGCCAGAACATTTTTCCACCTAAAAATGTACAAATATATATCGAAATGGAGGTTTGGTGATATTTCTAAGTTTGATGGAGGCTAGGGAGGAAACTAAGACATGATTTTTTTTTTCTTTTTTTTTTAATAAACTAGTATATACAAATCTATCTGTAATGTAAACTTATCTATAAATGTTATATTATATGTGAGATGACGGAGTTGCAAACCAGGGACAAAGCAAACCCTGCAGAGGTCCTAACAATGCAGGGAAGTGAACAGCCTACCAAAGCCAAAATAGATACGGTAAAGGAGAGCAAAATGACAAGGAAGAAGATGCAACAGAGGATGGAAAGAGAAACCATACAGTTCCCCCGAGTTTCCTGTGCTCTAATACTTACAGAGAAGTAACACAGTGTACCCAGCAAGGAAGACATACCCATGCTCTAATCCCTGAAGGTATAGGACAGTCTGCCCGCCAAAGGTCACCACATCCGGGACCTACCAGAAGTTCGAACCCGGACCAAGCACAGAGATACCTGTCCAGCCAATTGCAGAGCCTGGGACAAACATCAAAGAAAAATACTCAACAACAACCGGATTTGTTATACCGTACAACGAAGAAGATTTTATGCAAATGCCGCATCAAGATCCAGTGCAATACCTCTACAGATGGGACCAAGAGAATCACCTCTACAGTACCTCACTTGAGGAGTGGAAATAGTAGAAAAAGAATTAGGAGGAACAAAAGCATGGCCTGCAATATAGAAAAAGTCAGGAAGAGGGAATCCAAGAAAAACATATATCATGCAGCCATGCAAGCCTTTTATATAAAGAGTATAATCTTAACCCTTCTTTAGCGGGGCCCGACTTAAGTCCGTATCTAAAAAGCTGGACAATGTGGCGGGGCCCGACTTAAGTCTGTGTGCAATTTTGGCGCAATATTGGCTCTGAGAGAGAGATGAGTGACGGGAGGAGCGTAGGTTACCTCATGACCGCTCGCCACGGCCGTCGTGGGTCTACTGACATGTACTCCACACTACTCCACCCTCCCTCCCTCGCTACACACGTAATTATGTAACGAAATGACCAAATTTTAGCAATTTTGCCCTTCGGTTGCACGATCGTTGCAAGACAACCAGTGATCATAGAAGGATGGATCTGGTGTCATTGGAAAGCTCAAATTACGCCCTTTCAGGGATACATAATTGTATTACGCTCTGGCTCCTGTTTATGCATGAAAAAGAGCACGGAAACAACGCCATTTATGGTAAAAAAAAAACGCTGGGCGGCACAGTGAAATATACTCCACCAGCCACTCTTTGAGTGTTAAGAGATAGAGAATAACCTTGTACATGTATTATTTGGGTAAGTATATTTTTAGAATAATGATTGCCTTCACAATAAGAGAAAGAATGAAATCCCCATGTCCCTACTATTCCGAGATATGTCAAATTGAGTTCAAATTATAATTCAAATATAGCCTGACTGAAATTGAGGGAAGGTTTGCAAACACGGGTAATACCTTCTACTAGTTCAGCTTTTAGTGGGTAGAGAACAGTGTTGGCTATACTTTTCTATTGGACAAGCCTGTCCCTATAGTAAAGTCCAACTAGGGTGGCGAATGAGAGTGTGTTAGAGGAGCCAGGAGCCACCTTCTCTAGTGTCCGTGAGAGAGGCAGCTCCCTTTGACGTCCAGTCGGAGGAAGAACTACGAGTCCTACGTCGTCCAGATTCTCCTTCATGGAAATTACTTCTCCTCTACACCCGTACCCTAAGTGTCTCTGTGTGATATAAGTTTTGGGAATTATTGTGAAGATAATATAAAATATGCGAGTGTTCAACTTAAATTTTTCGTTGACTTATTTTTACCTACGTTACATAGTCGATATTATGCGTGATACTTAGTGAATGCTCTCAGATTTTATTCTATTGCATTATTATTAATTGTGTGTCCAAGTCGAAGTGAAGTGTATAACGAGAGCTATTTTCCTTCTAAATATTTAAAAAACCTAAACTTAACTCCTAAACTCAGGATCATATTACGTCCAATTTTAACAAGAGAATACTTAGTGTATAAAGTCGTCACCGCTGAAATAAAGAACCCGTCCGTTGAGTTAGAATTAATCTTTATTCAAGATATCTAATTTGTATTAGTTCTTGTGAATAATCTAAGTATATACGTTACCCGGGCTATGTAATTCTTTCGCCACCGATTTAGGAACTCAGATTATACTTTCCTATATTCATCAAGTCTGTATTTTGGCTATTGATATGTTACTACTTTGTTCTGTAATTAAATCATTATAACGATTATTAAAGTTATAATAAAGCGCTACTTAGTTCTGCGTTCCATTCAGCCGTTTGTTAATTTATTCATACTCCTTCTGATGCCATAATGTTTGGCTATTTATTAAATACTACTTTGTTCTGTATCTAAGTCATTATAGCTCTTATTAAAGCTATAATAAAGTGCTACTCCGTTCTGTGCGTTGCTTTCAGTATTTGTTAATTCATTCAAATATACTTATCTATAGCTATTGTACCGCTATAATGTCTTCACTATACTTACTGTGAATCTGATTTCCTTATTCCGTGTAATTTTGACTCATTTACATTTGAATTTATTTTTCGTGTATCGTGTGAGAGATTATTCACGATAATCCTTTGATAGTTAAATTCAGATTTAAATTATTATTCCCCCTATGATAAAGCGAAGTTCATATCTTCCAAACTCGATTCAATGTTGCACTAAATCGAGACTATATTTAACCTGACTTCAGTCCGACTGACCTGTAACCCTGTGAGCGGTACCTTTAAGGGTACACCTGAGCGTGGCATTATTTGTCTTTCACGCCGCGCATCCTTATGCGCAGCTGAGTAGTTGACCTCAGTTGCCATACCTTGTAATTATTATACCTCGCGTTATACACTTGACCCTTATAGATATTGTCATCAGTATTTATATTCGTGTATGTATTTTATGTATTTGTGTATTTCCTATTTTGATGCTTTGTAAGTGACAACATTATTTCATTAAAGTTTAAACCATATTCAACTCTTTACAAGTCACATTGTATGAATATTAGAATCCTACTCATTATCAGAGCTGGGCACCACAAACAAAAAGTCAAGTCAGCAAACACAAATCAGCAAACCCAGAACATAACTTCAGCAAACACAAATGTGCAAACCTTGTGAAATTTCTAGTCCTCAAATGCAAATATGCAAACGCAAACCGTTTTTTATTAATTTTAAATTTAAACTACAGAATCAAGGGTAAATCAATAAATTCAATCTCTAATGTCAATAAATATATATATTTACTTAAATATAATGTTGCCCAACTTCCATGGACCTGAAGGATATACATACAGGCTTTTAAAGCTTGGAAATTGCTGTAAATTGCCAAAACATTCCAGAATGTCACCCGCAGTGAAAGGGTTAATATATATAGCATAGGCCACTTAGTTTGTCCACATGGGCAGTAAAACGTTGGGGCAACTTGTTTATGGGGAGAGTGCTTCAGTAATAATCAGTATTCGCAATTCCGCACCATTCAGGAGGTACGCCGGATCACAGAGGTGCAAGGAGGCAATTTATTCGTGGTCCCCCCTTTGGGAATGGCAATAGGCTATAT
>JBAKBP010022261.1:0-39125 GCA_037953745.1 Lithodes maja
GTATGTATGTATATGCTCAGGGCCCAATCCCCCACTTTTGCTATTTATATATATATTTTCTATTTACTCTATTTTTGTATTTCTTTTATTTTTTTTTATTTCTTGGGGATGGCCGACTCAAGACAAGAGCAAGAACAGGGAAAACACAAAACACAAGACAGAACAACGAACAAACACAGACAAAACACAAAATTCACACACATCTACCTCACCCAAGAGAAGACCCAGAGACCAGGGTCACCAAGGTCGCTCCAGCACTCCCCAAAAATAATTAATATCTTTGCTTCACCATAACTTATAATATATATTGCAAGAAAATAAAAATAAATAAAATGATAAAATAGAGTAAAATAGAAAAATAAATAGGAAAAGTGGGGATTGGGCCTAAGCATATAGATAGATATAGAATAGCAAAATAAAATACTGTACACATATAATTCACCATACTAATTTCCTTCCATACATAAAAGCAAGTATAACAAAATTAATGATGTGGCCAACTGTACACTCGCTTATCATGTGTTATTTTGTTTTATTTCAAATGTATGCATTTTATAATAGGCCTATCACTCTACAAGTGTCAGATAAAAACAAGCCAAATTAACTCATGTCATGAAATTAAATTGCCCGGAGATTTGTTGCGAAATTAAATATATAGAGCAATTTGGAACAGAAAACGGGCATGATTAGAATGTATACTGTATATAGGCCAAGGTTTATAGTTACAACGTTGTATATATGGACCTTGATATAGGCTACCTAGAACGGCGAAATGTATGTTATGTGTCCCTTAGAAAATGCCTAGCTTGTATAATGGGTGAATATTAAAAAATAAAATTATTCTATATTTTATTGGTGACCGGTCAACTTAACCAGTAGACCATTTCAACCAGTAGCTCTCAACCAGTACCAAATCAACCAATACGGTTAGGTTAGGTTTGGTTAGGTTAGGTTTGGTTAGTACTATATTTTGGCATTGGTTTGGTTGGTCTGGGTTAATTTAGCACTGGTTGAGAGCTACTGGTTGAAATGGTCTACTGGTTGAGATGACATGGAACCATTTTTATTAGTTTCACCACAACACCAAAAACCTCCATTGAAATTAATGAAAGCATATTATGTGATCCGCCGGGATTCGAACCTGGGTTATCACACACAGATTTGTAGACACACTAACCATTACACCACCAGGACGGTTATACCAGATTGACCACATTAGAATGAAGTTACTTATATCCACCACACGTGGTTTGCCGAAATTATGTCTGTCCGTGGCAGCATTTGGCAAACACTAATAAACGGATATGATGAAACTTCGTTGATTTATTTAGAACTTAAACATTAACCCCTTCTGTGCCCTTCTGTACCGGCGACGTCTTTTTAATATTGTTCTAGCTATATTTAGACGATTTTTTGCAGTTTAAGAATGATCTGTGATAGTCAAAATGGTCAAGTCGTATAATTCAAAGCCTATTAATTGTGGGAGGCACTTTAAGGGGAGATCTCCACTTGAGGGATTTTTTGCTTGACCTCTTTCTCCCTCATGTTTAGCCCCATTGCTTTTGATATTATAAAACGTTTGCCCCATTAGTTTAGCGATTTTAAGACCTTTTGTGCAATTCAGGTGTCGATTTTATCCTGGCGAGCGACAGCGAGCCTGTAATTTAAGAGGAATCGGCCTTCGCCCGGGACATTTTTCTACCGAAAAATGTACAAATTTATCTTGAAAGGGACTCAAGGGGGTGTAATTTTAAGCTTGATGGAGGTCTAGGGAACAAACTAAATACCTCGACTTAAACTGAATAAAATAGTCTAAAATTAGCCAGAATAAAGTTAAAATGTCGTCGGCGGTACAGAAGGGGTTAACCACCAGTCACAGACACCTTCCTTACTGAACACCTCTTGTTTGTAGTACTTAGTTGAATGGTATGGAATAGGATGCTAAAATGTTAAACAAATTTGAATCTTTTAGATGGAGTCTTAGTGCACAGTTGTTCAGTCTCTGTATTAACATAGGTCACCAGTTTCACCTAGTTTCGCAAGCGGCGGCACCCCCTCTCTCTCTCTCTCTCTCTCTCTCTCTCTCTCTCTGGAAAAAATATAAGTTAGTATATTTATTCTGTTTTCTCAAACTGGTAATAATTCCATAGGTTCAAGTATTAGTATAAGCTCAAAATCTAAATACTTTTACACATAGGAGAGGTCAAAAAGCAGAACATGGAAGACAGGTAAATGAAGAAAAATCTTGATAAGTTAATTAGGCAAGACAGGAGGCGTGGTTGATAATGAAATGTATTGCAGGTTGTTATTGTGCAATACAATATGGCTGTAAGTAAGAGAGTGGACAGCTTTGAGATAGATTAAAGGGAGACAGACCGTTTTTGTTTTTCTTTTTCTATTAATTCAGTTATTCCTTTATTTCTTCTTTTTCTCGCTAAACCTCCATAACACTTAGGAAAACACACCCTAGAACCCCCTTCAAGATACATTTGTACATTTTTCGGTAGAAAAATGTTCCGGCCGATTGGCGGTTCCTCTTAACATTTCAGGCTCGCTTTCGCTCGCCAGGAAAAAATTTACACCTAAATGGCACGAAAGGTTTTAAAATTGACAGCGAAATGGGGCGAAAGGTGTTAAAATCGCCAAACTAATCGGCCGAACGTCTTATAATCTCAAAACAAATGGGGCTTAACACGAGGGAGAAGGGGACCAGAAAGACAACCCATCTCCCCTTAACCTCAACAGTCCATCAGCCTCACCTTAACCTCAACAGTCCATCAGCCTCACCTTAACCTCAACAGTCCATCAGCCTCACCTTAACCTCAACAGTCCATCAGCCTCACCTTAACCTCAACAGTCCATCAGCCTCACCTTAACCTCAACAGTCCATCAGCCTCACCTTAACCTCAACAGTCCATCAGCCTCACCTTAACCTCAACAGTCCATCAGCCTCACCTTAAGCCCTACGAACTGTTGACCATTTAACATTTAACATTTGTAATGTAACCAACATATAAAACTGAATGTCAATGTTTAAAGTCATAATATCCAAACGTATTCGGTGAGATTCATCCGAGTTGCTGAGCACACACACACACACACACACACACACAGACACACACACACACACATACATCAGAATCCAATCAATTAACTCTTGTAAGTGCAACACGCGTGATGAGGAAACAGGGTTTGGAGGAGGTGATGGGGAGGTAGAGGGGACCAGGAGAAAGAGGGAAGAGTGAGTTAGTGAAGTACAATGAAGGGACGGACACGAAAATTATACAGTATACGACAAATGATTATGATATGTGACCAACTTATTCGTCGAGAAGAAGGATTGGTAGAGAAATATGAACTCTAGCCAGATAAAAAAAAAACATATGCACCAATGACTAAACCACTAAGGTATCTTATTGATGAGTTGTCTTCGTCTACACATAAAAAGTATAAAAGGCAACGAAAATGCTGAATCATATAATATAACCCTTTAAAGATTATGACGCATTTAGACAGTTCTGGCTATTATTAAACAATTTCATACAGTTTAGGAAGGATCTATGGGAATTATAAGGATAATGACTACCTCAGTTAACCCTCTGACTTAAATATACCTTTCCTAATCTGCATAAGATCTAATAATAGCCAAAACAAACGTAATCGGATCTTAAAAGGGTTAACAGATGAAGTGAATCAGGCTTGAGATTTATGCAATGTATGTATTTGGGTTTATGTGTACACCGCTGTAGTAAGTTCTGCTTCCAGTTTCTATCATATACAGTACAGTATATTGCATAAACCTTTAAGAGGAGAATTTCACTTAAGGATATTTTTTCGAATCTCCACCCTCATGTTTATCCCCATTATTTTTGCGATTTTAAGAAGTTCGCCCCGTTAGTTTGCCAATTGTAAGACATTTCGCCCATTTGTTTTCAATTTTAAGACCTTCCGTGCCATATACTGTAGGTGTCGATATTTTCCTGGCGAGTCAGTGAGCCTGTAATTTAGGAGGAGGTGGCCTTCGGCTGGGCCACTTTTCTACCGAGAAATGTACACATTTATATCGAAGGGAGACTTATGGGTATTTTTTAAGCTTGATGAAGGTCTAGGAAGCAAACTAAAAATCTCCCCTTAACGGTCTAGATGGCGTAGTGGTTAGTGCGCGGGATTTCAGTGTGAGTGTCCTAGGTTCGAATCTCTGGAGTACCACATGTATTCATTAATTTCACTGATTTCATTAATTAGGTACATTTGTGAGTTAATTGGCGGGTTGGTGGTAATATGAATTCCATCAAACATATCCCCTAATATCCTGGTGGGGACTGTCCATGTTGGAATAATAACTTTGTGTATAGTCCGTTCATTCTAGGTTGAGCAGAAATGGTAGTCTGTAACCTCTGTAACTCAAAAAGGGCTAGAGGAAAACAGCTGTCAATTTATACACATATTCCTTATCCAAGTCTTCCTATTTGGTATCTATATTTACTAGCAATATTAGCTCAATTACTCTAGTCTTTTTTGAGTTATGAGAGGTTAGGGGTTACGATTTCTGTCCAACCTAGAATGAACGGACTATAGTCTGGGTAATACAACATTAGCCCATTCCGTACCGGTGACGTCCTTTTCATTATATTCTGGCAACTATTAGACTTTTATTTAGCTTAGGAAGGATGTCTACCAGGTTAAAAGGCTACAGACTATCTTGATTAATCCTTAATTAATTCATTCTTAAACTTAACAAAATCGTCTAAATATAGCCAGACTAACAGTAAAAAACGTCAGGGGTTAAGGGGGGTCACCTGCTTTGTTTCTCTTTCTCTGGCTTGTATCCATTCGGCCCCATTCAGCCAACTGATTTAAGACGTTTATCCCCATCTAGGTGTCGATATCTTCCTGGCGAATGATAGCGAGCCAGCATTGTATGGAGAAATCCAGCTTCGCCGGAGTAATTTTTCTATCGAAAAATGTACAAATTTAGCTTGTTCTCAAAACAAAAACATTTATATGCTGGCTCGCTGCAGCTCACCAGGAAAATAGTGACACCTGGATGGGGGTAAACGTCTTAAAACAGTAGGCTGAATGGGGCCGAATGGATACGAGCCAAAGAGAGAGGGGGAGAAAGGGGAACAAAATTGAGGTGGGCTCCCTTAACGCGTGAACTATACTGGGGGCAAACCTGTTGACATCACCGCCATCAAACCTGTTGACATCACCGCCATCAAACCTGTTGACATCACCGCCATCAAACCTGTTGACATCACCGCCATCAAACCTGTTGACATCACCGCCATCAAACCTGTTGACATCACCGCCATCAAACCAGTTGACATCACCGCCATCAAACCTGTTGACATCACCGCCATCAAACCTGTTGACATCACCGCCATCAAACCTGTTGACATCACCGCCATCAAACCTGTTGACATCACCGCCATCAAACCTGTTGACATCACCGCCATCAAACCTGTTGACATCACCGCCATCAAACCAGTTGACATCACCGCCATCAAACCTGTTGACATCACCGCCATCAAACCTGTTGACATCACCGCCATCAAACCTGTTGACATCACCGCCATCAAACCTGTTGACATCACCGCCATCAAACCTGTTGACATCACCGCCATCAAACACGTCCGTGATGTAGACCGTCACAAATGACCCCGTGACTAATAGTTATATGGACGTCACGGTTCAGTTTGATGTACATATAGGGCAAATATAGGGGTAGGATCTCTCTCTCTCTCTCTCTCTCTCTCTCTCTCTCTCTCTCTCTGTATGTGTGGCTCATTTGATAGCACTTCTGCTTCCCATCTTGCAGTCTTGCGTTCAATCCCTGCGGTTTTTTTCTTTCTTTCTGGGATATAGGCCGCGGTTACTGTCTCCCATGAGCATGGGGGATGGGTAATGGTATCTGGTTGATTAAAGAAGGTCAAGCGCTTGTGAATCCTCGAAGGAGGAGATACGGACGCTATATAAGTAATCAGACGATTATAGTTATTATTTTATAGTGCGCCAGACCACCATCATACTGGAAGAAAAAAAAAAACACACACACACAGTGGATACCGTCGTGGATTGCAGACCAAAAGGACCTCGGATCAAGTCCACGCCAACGTCGGGTTTTTTTCAGAGGTAATCTGATCGTTCCTGCTGTTCTACAAGTAACCTGGCTACACCGACACGTCAAGAAAACACCTCCTATATAGTCACGAATGCATTATTACGCTTTTCCACCAACCAACTTTACATCTAAACTCAATTAATGAAATCAACAAATACAAAGAGCTTTTGACGTCATCAACTCAGCTAGACCACCACACAGATCACTATTAGCCACACTCGACATTAGTAAAGCCTTCGATGCCATCCCCCGCCACAACCTAACAAACAAAATCTACAACACAAACATGCACAACAACACAAAAAGGTGGCTGGCCAACTTCCTAGCAGGCAGATGTGCACATGTGTCTTTTGCCGGTCAGTCATCTAAAATCAGAAACTTTCCAAACGGAGTCCCACAAGGATCCGTCCTATCGCCCGCACTCTTCAATCTGTACATGCACGATATAACTACACCCAATACGCCCCAAATAAACTTAGCTTCCTATGCAGATGACATAACACTTACATGCACACACCATGACCCAAAAAGAGAAACAGATCTCCTTCAACCCTATCTCAACACACTACATGGCTGGTGCACTACAAACAGACTTAATCTAGCCCCAGCCAAATCCACCGCAACCCTGCTCACAAGCTGGACAGGAGAACACGAATACATCCCTCAACTCACCATAAACAACACACCCCTAACACATACACACACCCAAAATCCTAGGAGTAACATATGATACTCATATGACATTCAAACAGCCCACCACAAACATTAAAAAGAAACTGACACCCAGACTTAACGCCCTCAGGTCACTTGCTCACACAAAATTTGGACACAACAAAGAAACTACCACCACAGTATATAAACAATACATAAGATCAGTGATGGAATACGCAAGCCCAGCCTGGGCTTCTAACCTAGCTGAAACACATCATAAGACCTTACAGACTATTCAAAACAAAGCCCTGAAGATCATTACAGGCTGCACAGCTACTTCACCCACAGATCACCTACATCAAGAAACCAAAATCCTCAAAGTCAAAGACCATCTGGACATGAGAGGCACTCAATTCCTGGCAGCAGCCTCCACGAACCAAGACCACCCACTAAACTACAGTATATGGCAACACACCCACAGACACCAAGAAATATCAAAACAACACCCAGCACACGGTATCACACACAATTATTGTCCTCTCTCCCTCCCTGCCCACCCCGAACCAACTTCCAGAAGCACATCCATACTCATATCTCTCGCCGATCCATCCACTCACTCACAGACAACACGCATCTGCATGCACTACCTCCCGAAATCCATCCTTCCGAATCCTCCCTTCCTCGCGAGGACAGAGTCCACCTGGCCAGGCTGAGATGCGGAGACCATCCAGCTCTCCTGAGCTATCAGAAGAGACTGGATGACTCCGTTGTTGACGCCTGCCCGGGATGTAACACAGCACCCCATACCATTAAACACATCATAGAAGACTGCATTTCACACAACCACTTACGCCAACAACACAATCTACACTCAATGAGAGCTCTGTGGGAAAGCCCGATCGTGGCCATGGCCTTCCTCAGGGACTCGGGGCTGATCGGCCAGGCAGCTTAGGGAACAACAACAACAACAACAAATACATGTGGCACTCCAAGGACTCGAACCTAGGATACTCACATCGAAATTCCGCACACTTATGTATTACGCTATCAAGACAGTTAGAAGATGACCGACCACCACATTGAAGCTCTACTGAGACCATCTAGTGCAACACATATGAAGCACCTAACATTTCGAAGCTTCGATCGATAATATCGGGGCCTCGTAAGAGTTACAAACTACTGAACAGCTTACAGTCCCGAGGTTGAGACATGAAAACAATTGATAAATAAAACACACACATACACACACTGTACAGGGGAGGCCATGTACGCAGCCGGATCCCCTTTTTGAGTTACAGAGGATAGAGGTTATGATTTCTCGCCTACTTAAAGCGAACATACTATAGTTCAATTCCAGTACTAATAATGTCAACATATACTGTAAGTACACATCATTGGTGTGTGTTCGAATCCCGGGAGGACCATATGCTTTCGTTAGTTTATTTATTACTTATCACTCTAATGTACAGTACCATTCAGTTACTTGTTTCGTGACATTGTGGGCCATCCGTTCAAAAGTATAACAAAGTATTCCTCTTTTTATGTTTATCTACAATTACTTTATTCGTGTCATTGTAGACCATCCATTCAAGGGTTTAAAAATGTGTTCCTCTCTTTATTTTTACAGATCGAAGCCTTGTTAGTTGACTTTTTTTACTGTCCCGTTCTTTGTGTCACCGCCCGGACCAAACAATACCCCAATAGCCTTTTCTCCGCGGCCAATGGAACGGGAAGAAAAACTACTAAAGGTGTGTAGCAATCAAAGGCGGTGTGTGAGCAGGATAGAAAATACACACACGCACACAAACGCAGACAGACAGACATACACATACGCGCGCACATACACAAACACACACACACACACACACACACGTAAACGCATAGGGACAGGTTGTTATCCTAATTCGTATTTAAAACAATGATTAGTATTAGTATAAAACGATGCAGGTGACTATGTATCCTGTAAAATTTGGTATAATTAAGGTATATTAATTTTTTTTTTTTTTTTTTTTAGTTTCTTCGCTAGATCTCTATCAAGCTTAAAATTACACCCCCTTTGACCCCCTTTCAAGATAAATTTGTACAATTTTCGGCAGAGATATGTCCCGGCCGAAGGCCGGTTCCTCTTAAATTACAGGCTTGCTATCGCTCGCCAGGAAAAGATTCGACACCTAAAGGGCACGAAAGGTCTTAATATTGACAAAGAAATGGGGCGAAAGGTCTTATAATCGACAAACTAATGGGGCAAACTTCTTAATATCTAAAACCTAATGTGGGGATAAGCATGATGAAGAAAGGGGACCAGAAAAATGGCCCATATCCCCTTACAAGCACATGAGATAATAGTCGCCACTTCCTTTCCAATATTTATAATTTTAGTAAAGGTTCAACTATATTTAATTCCATTAACCCCTTCTCTACCGGCGACGTCCTTTTCATTATGTTCTAGCTATATTTAGACGATTTTGTGCAGTTTAAGAATGATCTGTGATAGGAAAAAGGGTTAAGGGAGATAGTTCGTATGATGCAGTTTTTACCACCATACACTCCCTGCTGAATAGCAAGGCTAGGGTGGGTGCCCTGATGAATCAGGGACTTAGTGAATAGTTGCCACAGATTGCTAGACCGCACCGATCACCAACAGCACTGACGTCTGCCAATAACACACTGGCTGGCCCGAGGCTCGAACCGTCAACATCACGGTTAGCAGGCGAACGCTCTACCAATCGAGCTACGGCCTTTGATGTACAGTATGTATGTATGCATTGTTACGGCTGGATCGGCAATACATATTCGGGATTCTTGATCGTAGGACAGAAATGGCTTAAGTGACAACGACACGCTCGATTCCAGTCCCAAATACTATATGCTCCAGACAACAAAAGCACCAACGCCCTACAGAGTTATCGTCTACGGTAACGAGGTACCTTAACTCGGCGAAAGTGTACAACAGGGGTAGGCTATGAGGCTAAACTCCCTCAGACATTTATTGGTTACGTTATTACTAAAGAAATGCAATACTCAAGAAACTACGTTAATATTAAGCCTCTAATAATGTAGAATAGAAGCAGGCTAAAGGTATGACAGTGAAATGCTAAATGACAAATGTACACGCCTACTTGAAAGCGCGTGCACTACACTAACTGTCCCCTACTAACATGTACTAGCATACAAGATGTTCATGATCCAGTAGATACCTAATAATACACATGGGAGGAACATAAATAGTAGTCACTTATTATAATAATGAATCTATACTTGGAATAACTAAAAGGTTGCAGGCAACAGTACTGCGCCGGTAGCCTACTACCGCATAGGCTACTTCGCTTCTCTCACTCTGTCTCCCCTCCGAGTCCGTATGCGCCCTACGCAACAGAACTCCGGACACAGCAGCAAAACGACAGTGCAGTTAATTGATACATGAAAGTATTAATAGTGTTGTCTTGTGTGTGAGTAATGTTTATTTTATTTTTTATTTTTTTTTCTATATTCCAACTTACTTTCCTCTCGGGCATAGGCTGAGAGCCTTAACATTCACCGTTTTACAATGAACAGTGAAGCCCGTGAGGTCTTGTTCCAGTCTAGGGAGTGAGACATGTGAAGCACGTAGAGTACAACGAGCACCTGCCATCTTGCCTTCACATGAGGCACGGTGCTCACTCATGGCCCGAAACGACCCCATCTCTGAAGCCATCTCGTTCCCGTGCTTCACTGTCTCACCCCCTACACTCGGACTCTCACACTTACACACACACAACGCCACCTGTTGAGCAGATAACTCACCAGGCATTGCACCCCTATAGCATATTTTGAATATGGGAATATTCATACACTGCTATTTAATCAGGGAACAATGAGGGTATTTTATTGACGTTTTCGGTGGGCTTGTGGTAATGCACTGATACTAGGTACAGCTCAAATTCCATCCCAATAATATCTTCCCATTGATACATCGGGATTTGAACCCGGGACCTTTGGATTACCAGGCCAGTGGCAAGACCACTCCACCACACCACCTGTGCATTGTAAAGGGTTATAGATATATACTTAAAGAGAGCTGCAATGCATAGTAAAATAAAGATATATCCCACTCATCATCCCCATGTGTTCTAGCTAGCAGGCCAAGTCACAGGAACAACGAGTCCCAGCACCGAAAGCGAGAACCCAGGAGAAGACTGTAGAGAACACAAGGACAGATAAATTACGTTACTCTACTATACCGGCACTACGAGCGAGCTGTAGTCTCGGATGCTACACTCGCTCCTGGCTCGGTATGCAAATCAAGGCTAAGTCCTCGTCCCTCTACAGACAACTCCTGGGCATGGTCGGGCTCTTACACATGGCACCAGTCTAGTCACAAATGGGATGATGAGCGGGGCATATAACTCGTGAACATGTAGAACGTTCACCAACTATCCTCATCAAGAAGATCGCTGTTCACATTAACCCCTTAAATCTAATACATGTAAATAATTATATGCTTGTCCTAAGAGTAATACGAGAGGTGAGTGCTGAAACTCCTTTAGGACCTCAAGGGAAGGTTATGCATTTAAATAGAGAGAAGAATGAAATGAGAGTAATGTCGTCAGAGAGAAAGAGTGCAACCGTGAGAAGTTGGGAGAGAGGGCAAGGGATGTTAGAATCTCAAAGGTTCTAGGCAACCTGGTCATGGAACACGCAGCCAGCCTCCAGGCAATGTGCTGTACGACAACATGGGCCCAGCCCAAGCAGCATAGGCAGGCAACAATGGACTACCAACCCTGTCGCGCCTAGCTATAAGCGCAGGGCCGCCAACCAGTCCATACGTCTGGCAACCACCCCCCCGGCAGCGTGGCGCGTTGCTACCCTCTTGCTCTGAAGCCTAACTCACTCTCTCTCTCTGAACTCCCATTGTCTTATCTATCAACTTCTCTATTGATACTACATATTAAATGGAAGGTCTCGACATGGCTTAAAACAAAACCCACCACTGGTTAGCACATGACGAGACCTTTGCAGAGATACAAAGAACATAGTTATAAGTTGTCACACTCAATATACATAGCTGCTGACGGTAGCCAGATCACGGGCGGTACAGTGGAGTACCAAGGAGTACAATCAGGTTGCGTTGCAACGCACTGGGTGCGTCACAGCCCCCCCAAGATTTTAGATAATCGACCTTAGAAGCATTATCAAATCTGACAGGCAACCAACCGACCTGCTACCCTTAGCTGCCATTAATTGCAAAAGGTGCACAACAACTGAAGTGTGCATTATACATAAAACACAATATCGCATGCATCATGCTACAACAATAAAGACTTACAAAAAAAAAAAAAAAAAAGAGTATTCTCGTTTATTTTATTGTTTTATAATCTTTTTGGACGGCGTTATGATAGCCTAATTTTACTCCTGCTCAACCCACACACCGTGCACGACTATCTTGGATCATCAAACCTTGATAGACAATCTGCTATCACGTTCTCACTCCCGGCAATATGCTGAATGTTGAGATTATACTCTTGGAGCATTAGGGACCACCTGGTCAACCGCATATTCCGATTGTGAAACTGATTTAGGAATTTCAAGGGATGATGGTCCATATAAATCGTCACTACCGGGCCGTAGGCTGGAACATAAACTTCGAAATGTTTGAGCGACAAAACGATAGCCAGAAGCTCCTTCTCTATAGTCGAGTAATTCCTTTGTGCCGAATTAAACTTGCGAGAAAAGAAGCTCACTGGGTGTTCCAAGCCCTCGGAATCAGTCTGCAGTAACACTGCCCCGGCACCCACACCGCTGGCATCAGTCGCCAGCTGAAAACTCCTGGAGAAGTCTGGGGCCCTCAAAATCGGATGTGTACACAGCAGGTGCTTGACTAGGTCGAAAGCCCTCTGACACTCCGCAGCCCAACAGAACTTCACTGACTTCGACAGTAGATCAGTTAACGGTGCTAAGACAGTAGAGTATCCCCGGATGAAGCGCCTATAATAGCCTATCATACCTAGGAACCGCATGACCTGGCACTTAGTGGTGGGCCTGGGAAACATATTGATAGCCTGTATCTTGCTCAGGGGGGGGCACACCCGGCCTAACCCGACCACAAAGCCAAGATACTGCACAGTAGCCTTTACAAACTCGCACTTCCTCAGGTTCACCACCAGCCCAGCATCGTGCAACTTCCCAAACAGGGTCTCTAAGTGCCTTAGGTGATTTTCAAAATCGTCATCATACACTATCACGTCATCAAGGTAGACCGTGCAGTTAGGGATTACGTCACAAATATCGTTCATCAGGTTCTGAAACGTGGCAGGTGCGTTCTTAAGCCCATAAGGCATTACGTTACATTGGTAGGTCTTGCCATCTACCACAAAACCACAAACTTGCTTAGCTCGGTCCGACAGGGGTACTTGCCAGTAGCCTTTTACAAGATCAATTTTAGTAAGGTACTTTGCATTCCCTATCTTGTCCACGCTGTCGTCAACTCGAGGCAAAGGGTAAGGGTTGGTAGTGGTCAAGCCATTTAGCCTACGAAAATCTATGCAGAACCGCACCTTGCCGTCAGGTTTTGGCTGCAACGTGACGGGTGATGTCCACTTCACATAACCTTCAGTGATCATCCCTCTCTCAACCATGTACTTTAACTCCTCCCGTAAAGCTGGCAACTTTACCGGGGGCACACGGTAGGGCACTGACTTGAAGGGCACATTATCACCGACGTCCACGTCGTGCGTTACCTGAGTAGTGAGACCTGGGTGTTCGGCGAAAACAGAGGGGTATGACCTGAACAGGCCCAGGACAGCAGCACCCTGGTGCTCAGCCAGGTGACTTACAGCTTGCCAAGCCTCTTGTTCAGTATTCCCCGCCCACTGTTCCGCGGAAATGACACAGTCCCAGCTATCCTCCTCAGCAGCATGACTGTCCCCACCTCCGTCTCCACCCTGGCCACTGCAGGCCAGCACAGGGACAGTGAGAGGCTCTGAGGGGCGTCTCACATACTCTTTCATGAGGTTAACATGACATAACTGATGTTTTTTCCTACGGTCAGGTGTTGCAACGAGATAATCAAGGTCGGACAGTTTCTTAGCCACCACATACGGCCCAATGAACTTGGCAGAAAGGGGGTGTCCAGGCAAAGGTAAAAGCAACATTACCTCCTGACCCACCGAAAACTCCCGAAGCTTCACCTTGGCGTCATACTAGTGCTTCATGATCGCCTGTGCATTAACCAAGTTATTACCTGCCGCTGCCATGCAACCTATAAGTCTCTCCCGGCTCTCAAGGACATATTTAAGTACAGACCCCGGCTTCTATTCGCCCTCCCAGATCTCTTTCACCATACTTAAAGGTCCTCTCACATTATGGCCAAAGACTAGTTGATTTGGACTGAACCCCAGGCTCTCTCCTGGGACTTCACGTGCAGCGAACAGAACATACGGCAGACCCAAATCCCAATCAGTGTCATGTTCTGCACAGTAACAGCGTAGCATACTCTTCAGGGTTGAGTGCCACCGCTCCAAGACTCCCTGACTCTCGGGATGGTAGGCTGACGACACTACAGAACATATACCGTGCAACTGAAGGGTTTGCTTGAACAATTTGGATGTAAAATTGCTCCCCTGGTCTGACTGCACCTCACGTGGAAATCCATAACGGGAACAGAACAATAATAAGTTTTTAACAACTGCCTTTGCCGAGCCGTTTCTCATGGGGTATGCGTCCGGGTATCTCGTAGCCACATCCATGATTGTCAACAGGAATTTATTGCCACTACTAGTAGGCAGGAAAGGGCCAACCAAATCTACTACAACTTTGCTGAACGGAGGCCCGGTGACAGGTAGGGGAAACAAAGGTGCCTTCGGGATTGTCTGGTTAGGCTTCCCCGTTGTCTGGCAGGTCGCACACCCAGCCACCCATGCACAGACATCAGCCTTGACCCCAGGCCACCAGAAAAACCTGCCCAATGCCGCCAATGTTTTTGTTACCCCCAAATGACCCGCCACCGGCACATAATGCGCCAGACACAATAAGGACTCTCTATACTTATTTGGAATAACCACCTGGTCTACTACCCTCGCACCGCCCTCCCACTTCGATTTGGGGTCTAGAAATCTGCGGTACAATATCCTGTTGAGCCTAAAGAAATCTCCCGGCTTCGCATCCCCATCTTCCTCCAACTCTATGGCACCATTGCTATAACGAGCTAGGCTAGCGTCTTGCAGCTGCTGCTCACTAATGTCCCCGGGCGTCAATGCATCAAGATGGTTTTGTAATAAGACATTACCCCGGCTAGTAGGCTCTACTGCCTTAGTGGCTCTCGCTACAGCTCTTGCCTCACGCGAAGTCTTACCCAACTCTGCCTTGTTACACACCAGATCTGGGCCAGAGTCAACTCCCGTGTTTATTATAGGTCCAAGTACCGAATCACCGAGAAGTGCAGCAGAATCAATGTCCCTTTTCCTGCCCTTAGCAACCTTCTCCTGATCCTTCCTCCACTGTCCCCGAGGTTGAGTGCTAGGTTGTGCAGGAGCCGCATAGCGAGATCGGGTTACCACACAGGCCATCTCATCCTGTTGGCACCTCCCAACCCATTCCCGATTCTCACCATCCACGTCGGCCGCCCTCTCGGCAACGACTAAGGGTGGAGTCCCGGAAGTGGGCACCGCAAAGTCGTTGCCGAGAAGAAGGTCGACGCCCTCAACTGGCAAACACTCAACGATCCCTACATCCAGCTCCCTGCACACCTCTCCCACTCTCAACTCCAACCTCACAAGTGGGTATGACCTCGTAGCATTTATACCCTGCACCACAACAACTCTGGCCGCATTTATCGGTTTCCCTGAGAAGTTCCTCAACAAAGTTTGCGAAGCCCCCGTATCCCTCAGCAAGTCAACCCTCCGTAGTTCACTCCCCCAGCTCACAAACCTGTGTCCCGGACAGGTGTCGAGCCTTCCGTACGCTTCTTTACCGCGTGTGCCTCAGCTGCTGACAACCTACCCCGGGCAGTTGTTGCAGCCTTCAGAGACACGCCGATACTGTGAACCAATGACACCGGCTTAGCGGGAGTGTTACTAGGGCACTCACGTGAATAATGGCCTAGCTTCTGACATTTGTAACATTTCACATCCCCAATGGGCTTCTTCCCTTGTGCGGGCGAAGAAGGGGCCTGACGTTTAGTAAACGGGAGAGGCTTGTGTTTGTAGGTGTTATTAGGTGCAATGCTTTTAGTGTGGTTATGTGTGTCATAGGATTTGTTATTATCGAAAACTCTGGTGGGTGGGGTATAGCGCCCCTTCTGCCCTGACTCAGCCCTCTGAGCGGCACCGCAACCACGAATCAATGATAATCTGAGGTCTGCTATCTTTGGCAGCCTCCTCTACTGTCTTGGGACATTTTTCCTTAATGTTCAGCGTTAGATCGGCTCCAGTACATTTGTAAAACTGTTCCAGATAGAAAAGTTGCTTAATTTCCTCAGCCGACTCTGCGTGCTCGGACCAAAACCAGTTATTACATGCATCTGTTAAGTCCTGTGCGTGCTCCATAAAACTGACGTCGCTCTTCCTATTCACGCCACGGAACTTCAATCTATAAGTTTCGGGTTGCAGTTCGTAGGCCCGGAGCACAGCCTCCTTCATCAGTCCATACACGACACTCTCGTCCAGTGACAGTGCATCGTAGGCTTTCAACCCCTTACCCACTAGACGTGATGAAACTAATGCTGCCCATTTAACCTCCGGCCAGTCATACTCACGACACTTCTTTTCGAAACGAGCAAAAAACTCAGTCACTGCTGTCTCATCAAATGCGGATACTAACTTAATTAAATGCGAAAGTGAGTCTGTAACCCGGTGCCCACCACCGAGATGACGCCCCGTGGTCTCTACTCTAGACTTCTCGACATCCATTTCAGCCTGGTACCTGGTTGCATCCTGATTGGCTTGGATTCTAGCAACCTCTATGCGTTCTATACTAGCCTGTTGTATCTGAGTCTCCTGCAGCTTAATCCGTTCTATACTAGACTGTTGACTCTCTTGCAACTTAAGCTTAGCTAGTTCTAGCTGAAATAACATCTCAGGAGACAGGCCTGGGGGGGGGAGAGCACAAAATGGGGGATCCACAACGAGACGTGTTTACGGGTAAGCCAGCTTGCCATTGAGAACCCTCCTGCTGCATCGTGCTAAGACTCGCTGGCTGAGGGCCCAGCTCAGGGGTAGAGTGGAATGGAGGCTTGGAGGGAACCCCCCCAAGACCCCACTCCACCCACCGCCCCATCGCCATCGCCCAACAAACATGCCACCAAATTCTTCTTGGGCCAACTGTCAGGACAGTCCCGCCCCAAAACCGTGGCTAAACAGCGAAGACCGTAACAATCAATAGCCTGCAGGCGCTGTTCGGTCAAAGGTGTCTGCAAAAATGCCCGGGCATCCCTCTCTCCACTTATAACAGTCCCCTCCCTATATATCTGCTGTACTTGCTGGTCACTAGGCTGTACCGTGTTATCCTCCCCCGTAAATGATGAGTCATTAGACATAGTGCTGGTTATACAATTGCTGTTTATAAAAAAAAAAAAAAGTGCTTATCACTAATTGCAGTCTCGACTCACAAAATGTTAAAGATGCTTGAATGACTCTACTCTAGACACCTAACGAAACAATCTGCAAGTCCACCAATACAATAATGACACAATAAAAATTCCTCCAATATGCAAGAAAATTCTAGCCAGCTCTACTAGGTAGCATAGAATAGTTCTCCAAAAAACATGTGATAGGATACTACTGAATCTTGTGCAAGGTCGCCATTTTGTTACGGCTGGATCGGCAATACATATTCGGGATTCTTGATCGTAGGACAGAAATGGCTTAAGTGACAACGACACGCTCGATTCCAGTCCCAAATACTATATGCTCCAGACAACAAAAGCACCAACGCCCTACAGAGTTATCGTCTACGGTAACGAGGTACCTTAACTCGGCGAAAGTGTACAACAGGGGTAGGCTATTAGTCTAAACTCCCTCAGACATTTATAAGTTACGTTATTACTAAAGAAATGCAATACTCAAGAAACTACGTTAATATTAAGCCTCTAATAATGTAGAATAGAAGCAGGCTAAAGGTATGACAGTGAAATGCTAAATGACAAATGTACACGCCTACTTGAAAGCGCGTGCACTACACTAACTGTCCCCTACTAACATGCACTAGCATGTAGCATACAAGATGTTCATGATCCAGTAGATACCTAATAATACACATGGGAGGAACATAAATAGTAGTCACTTATTATAATAATGAATCTATACTTGGAATAACTAAAAGGTTGCAGGCAACAGTACTGCGCCGGTAGCCTACTACCGCATAGGCTACTTCGCTTCTCTCACTCCGTCTCCCCTCCGAGTCCGTATGCGCCCTACGCAACAGAACTCCGGACACAGCAGCAAAACGACAGTGCAGTTAATTGATACATGAAAGTATTAATAGTGTTGTCTTGTGTGTGAGTAATGTGTATTGTAAAGGGTTATATTGTAAAGCGGTGAATGTTAAGGCTCTCAGCCTATGCCCGAGAGGTAGTAAGTTGGAATATAGAAGAAAAAAAAATATATATATACCAGCCGTCCGGCTGGCTCAGTTGACAGCGTGCCTGATTCCCATCTCGAGGTCTCGCGTTCAATCCCCGCTCAGATTGAAAAGTTTTTCTGGGATATAGCCGGCGGTTACCATCTCCCCATGAGCAAGGGGGATGGGTAATGGTCTCTGGTAGACTAAAGAAAGCCAAGCGCTTGTGAATCCTCGAAGGAGGAGATACGGGCGCTATATAAGTAACCAGAAGATTATTATTATTTTTATTACTTAAAGAGAGCTGCAATGCATAGTAAAATAAAGATATATCCCACTCATCATCCCCATGTGTTCTAGCTAGCAGGCCAAGTCACAGGAACAACGAGTCCCAGCACCGAAAGCGAGAACCCAGGAGAAGACTGTAGAGAACACAAGGACAGATAAATTACGTTACTCTACTATACCGGCACTACGAGCGAGCTGTAGTCTCGGATGCTACACTCGCTCCTGGCTCGGTATGCAAATCAAGGCTAAGTCCTCGTCCCTCTACAGACAACTCCTGGGCATGGTCGGGCTCTTACACATGGCACCAGTCTAGTCACAAATGGGATGATGAGCGGGGCATATAACTCGTGAACATGTAGAACGTTCACCAACTATCCTCATCAAGAAGATCGCTGTTCACATTAACCCCTTAAATCTAATACATGTAAATATATGCTTGTCCTAAGAGTAATACGAGAGGCGAGTGCTGAAACTCCTTTAGGACCTCAAGGGAAGGTTATGCATTTAAATAGAGAGAAGAATGAAATGAGAGTAATGTCGTCAGAGAGAAAGAGTGCAACCGTGAGAAGTTGGGAGAGAGGGCAAGGGATGTTAGAATCTCAAAGGTTCTAGGCAACCTGGTCATGGAACACGCAGCCAGCCTCCAGGCAATGTGCTGTACGACAACATGGGCCCAGCCCAAGCAGCGTAGGCAGGCAACAATGGACTACCAACCCTGTCGTGCCTAGCTATAAGCGCAGGGCCGCCAACCAGTCCATACGTCTGGCAACCCCCCCCCGGCAGCGTGGCGCGTTGCTACCCTCTTGCGCTGAAGCCTAACTCACTCTCTCTCTCTGAACTCCCATTGTCTTATCTATCAACTTCTCTATTGATACTACATATTAAATGGAAGGTCTCGACATGGCTTAAAACAAAACCCACCACTGGTTAGCACATGACGAGACCTTTGCAGAGATACAAAGAACATAGTTATAAGTTGTCACACTCAATATACATTGCGGCTGACGGTAGCCAGATCACGGGCGGTACAGTCGAGTACCAAGGAGTACAATCAGGTTGCGTTGCAACGCACTGGGTGCGTCACAGTATGTATGTATGTATGTACTCAGGCCCATTCTCCACTTTTCCTTTTTTTTTTTTTTTGATAGTGTGACGCATGTCGAGTATGAGCATGCTGTACAGAACGCCCAGTCAGGCCCCACCCTCGCTAGGATCGTCAGGGCAGGAACTTTGGCTGTAGTCTGTGTAGAGTTTCCTAACTCAGTTTATGTGAACCGTTGTACTATAAGTATTATCATTATGTATTTTGTTTTCTTCTAAGTCAACGAGTTCTATTTTATATCATTAGTTATAAGTATTGTGTGTGGGACTTATATACAATGATGAGAGAGAGAGTTATGTAACGACGGCCAGTGAGCGCGCCACGAGGTGTGTAGGCCTCACTCCCTCCTCCCTCCCCCCTTCCTCCCTCTCAGCGCGTGGGAAGTTCTTTGTCGATCCCAGATTGAGAGAGAATATGACGTCATGATTGCCAGTGGGCGGTCCTTAGTAGTTGGCGTTATGCTCACTAAAGGGCCGAGTATAAAAAGGGAGGTCCCGCCGCATTTTCCTCAGAACTCATCAGGCAAAGCGACCTCTCATATCCCTTGCAACTATCCATATTCTTCCGACTGATGTGAACTTTCTCTACTCTCTGAACAGCCTATCTTCTTCTCTTCTCGTCCCTGTTTAACCTCCATGACCCCTTTGGTGCAGATTTAGTCAGCCAAAGTATTATCGCTTGAGTTCTCACGAGATAAGTGCCTGTTAGATAGCCTATTTTGGAAGGGTCAACTAGAATAGGATTGATTGATGTTTGTTGCACTCGTATATGTATTTCCCTGTGTACTATTATTCATGTTCCTGTTTTCTGCTGGTTTAGGTAATGCTAGACTGGGATAGGGTTCCTCGAGTTGTGATTTCCTATGAGTGCTAGGTTGGTTGAACCAGCACAATTGCAACGGAGACGTGGGAAGCCTAGGGGGTCTTTTTGATTGTGTACCGTGGGAGTTTAGCACTGTGTTGCGAGTGAGGGCTTTTGCCTGTGCCACCCAACACTGTGCTATCTCATTTGCTTGACTTTGAGAGGATCGCCAGGAGAGAACCAGATACTAGTGATCTGGATCTCTCAAGAGAGCATCCCGTCAATTACCGTAATTTGGCCGCACAGTCTTAAGGACCTCGCTAGGCTACGAGCCGCTTGCTCAGCCATTGTCTCTTAACCTTAGATATCCCAGCTAGACTTTGCTCGACCAGCAGATACAGTATAGTATTGAAGCTTCTCCTTATGTATATTATTGTTTAAGCACTATTGATTTCATGCGTGGCACGCTTAGCTACTTCAGAGATTAGTGGCCCACGAGCACAATCTTAGTAGGCTATTGCCAGTGCATTGTCGGAGTACTTCTTCTTAATGTTTGCCATATCCTATTGCTTATTCTTATAATTCTTCTTATGTCAATTTAAAGCCTTTAATTACCAGTGAGTTATTCATTAAATTGCTGTTCAAAATCCGATACTTACTTCTTATGAGTATTCGAGAAGCATCTAACTTATCAGAAGATTCCTTGCTTGATGCTCGAGGACTATTGTTTAACGTAACGTAATAGTGCCGATCCGAAGTAGAGGGTGGAGGACTTCTTAAGTTCTTAGTTCAAGGGTGGATTACTTCGGCTTCGGCCAACACTATTCTTTAGTGTTGTAGTACTTTCTTCTTTGTTTGATTGTTGACCAGACTAGATAACTCCCGTCTTGTTATTAGTCTGTTGTGTGAAACGCTAGTACCGAGTTCTTGTATACCCCGTTATAGCAGATAGAACTCTGGAGGGTAGTGGCGTTTTTTGTTCGGCTGGCAGTACTCTGGGGTTGGGATCGTGTGTTTCCGTTGTGGCAGCGAGCCATACTCGAGTCCTGTGTAAGAGCCCTAGTGTACCCGAGTGCCCGGTCGTAACAAATGGCGACCTTGCTTAGGATTTTGTGAACAGTATAATTTTTTTTTTGCAGAGTTGTACAACATTTGTTTGTTGGTACTTTAGCGTACATATTGAAGAATATTTTTTTTTTGTAAGGCAATTAGGAGAGCATTTAAGAGACTCCAGTTAATTTAGTAATTAGTGCTTGCATAAGGGAGTTTAACACTTTTGTCTCGAGAATTTTTTGGTGAACTTCAGTATGTCGGGCCCTAGTACTGACGAGGAGCGAGAGATGCTATGTGAGGAGGTGCCGTTAGTAACTAGTGAGGAGGATGCTAGACTTTTTGTGAGTAAGCAGTACCACGTGACGGAGGAGAGGCTGACTGGGGTGAATGTTTATGGCTTGCACCTGATAGCCAAGGTTTTGGGTCTATCCAATGTAGGAGGGATGTCCAAGGGGGAGCTGATTTCCTGGGTGTTGCGTGGGCGACATGGGGTTTCGGAGGAGAGGGCGTTTGGGGGGGTTCCTCCCCAGATCCCCTCTCACTCGACTCCCACAGTGCCGTCCACTCAGTTGCCGGAGGTTAGCACTCTCCCACAGAGGGATGAGAATTGGAAGATTGGAGTGCCCTCGGGCGGTGCGTATGGTGGTTCCCCAGTTCTTGCCCCCCCTCCTTCAGTAGTGGCAGCTCCCTCTTCCTGCCTGTCTCCAGATATGATATTTAAACTTGAGCTTGCTAAAATTGAGGCTAGGAGGCAGGAGAATGAGACTAGGAAGCAGGAGAATGAGACTAGGAGGCATGAGATTGAGGTCAGGAGGCACGAGGCTGAGCTTAGATACGACTCCGAGAAATATTGTGCTCAGATAGACTTAGATAAGACTCGTGCAGAGTCGACAGGGATTCGGATGGGCCGGGAGGGCCAAGTAAGAGAACAGTCCTTGTCTCACTTAGTCAAATTGGTGCCGGCATTTAGTGAAACTGAAGTCACAGAATTTTTTAATCGTTTTGAGAAGAAGTGTAGGGAGCATAATTGGCCTGAAGAGAAGTGGGCAGCTCTGGTCTCCTCAAGACTTACGGGTAAGGGTCTGAAGGCTTATGATGCACTGCCTTTAGAGTCTTGCATTGACTACCCAGTATTGAAGAGAGCTGTCCTACGGGCATACGAGTTGCAACCAGAAACATATCGATTGAAGTTTCGGGGTGTTACGAAGACTAGGGAGGCGACCTTTCTTGAACATGCCCGGGACTTAAAAGATGCACTTGCTAACTGGACACGTTCTGAGAAAGCTGAGACGGCCGAACAGTTGACTGAGCTGTTTCTGCTCGAGCAGTTTTATAAGTGTACTGGTGCAGATATGACTTTAACTATTAAAGAAAAGAACCCTAAAACTCTACAGGAGGCAGCTGAGATGGCTGACCTCCGGCTATCATTAATTCGTGGGTGCGGGTCTGCCCAGCGTAGTGAGGCAGGTAACAAGGGGCGTGACGCCCCACCCCCCCCGAGTTAGTAATATATCTTATGCAAACAAGTACAAGAGTTATGATACCAAGACTGACCACAAGACTAGCACCGTCCCATTTAAGAAGGGGCCGGGCCCTTCCCAGTACCAAGGGAAGCCCAAAGGGGAGTTAGAGTGTTATCAATGTCATAAAAAGGGGCACTTTGTAAGAGTCTGTCCTAGCAAACCACCTACAGCAGCTGTGTCTTTGGCCTGCAACATTGGTGTGTCTCTGAAGCCTTCTGAGTTTGCCCGGGGCAGTTCGTCAGAGGCTGAGGCACAGCCAATGCAGAAGCACCTGGGAGGCTCGAACCCTGCTCAGGATGTTTTTTGCGACCATAGAGGACGGGGTTGCGTGATGTGGGCGGGGCGCAAGCATGGAGTAGAGGTCTTGCGTGATACAGGTGCTTCCCAGACTTTGATGAAAAACTTGACTGGCTACCCTATAAATGCGGCTCGGGTGGTGGTGGTGCAGGGTATTAATGCAACTCGGTCATACCCGCTGGTGCGGTTGGAGTTGGAGGTGGATGGTGTGGCACGTGAATTGGATGTTGGGATTGTGGAGAAACTGCCAGTGGAGGGCGTCGACCTTCTTCTCGGCAACGACTTTGCAATGCCCGCTTCTGAGGTTCTACCCTTAGTCGTTGCCGAGAGGCCGGCCGACGTGAGTAGGGAAGAGCGAGAGTGGGTCGAGCGGTGCCAGGCACAACCCATGGCGTGTGCTGTCACCCGAGCTCGGGCAGCTAAAGTGTCACAGCCTAGTCCTCCGTCTTCAGACCAGCAGAGGAACGATCAACAGGAGGAGGCTAAAGCTGGAGTTGGTTTTAAGAGTTTTGACTCGGCGGCTCTCCTGGGTGATTCAGTATTAGCACCATTACTTAGTTCTGGAGTAGCCCCTGGGCCTGTCATCGAGAGTGACGAGGCTGGGCATGACGAGTCTCCACGACAGCAACGTTATGAACATCGAGAGAGACAGAGGGAGCAGCTCAGTATCGGGGAGGGTCATGCATTGCTCCGGGAGCAGTTAGATCGCTTGGCACCCTCAGATATACGTCGGTTGCAGCTGGAGGACCCTGAGCTCCAAACGTGTGCTAATGGAGCTGTGGAGCTCGACGAGGACGGTGATGCACAGCCGGGAGATTTTTTTTATTTAGATGGCATCCTGTATCGGCGTTTTCAAGACCCTAACCGTAGCTGGAAGATGGGGTCCGGGGTAGTGGACCAGTTGATGGTGCCGCGGGAGTGCAGGGATAGCCTACTGAGTTTGGCGCATGACACACCGCTGGCAGGACATTTGGGGGTAAGAAAAACGGTGGCGGCTTTGGGGAAGTTGTTTTGGTGGCCGGGGATGAAGTCTCATGTGCAGTCCTGGATAAACTCATGTGATATTTGTCAACGGGTCGGGAAACCAAACCAAGTTATTCCTAAAGCTCCGTTGCACCCTATTCCTGTAATTGGGCCACCTTTTAGTAAGATTGTTGTTGACATGGTTGGTCCCCTCCCTCCCACAAAGGCTGGTAATAAATTTTTGTTAACCATCATGGATGTTGCCACTAGATACCCCGATGCATACCCCATGAAAAACGGCATGGCTAAGACGGTAGTCAGTAACTTGTTGTGGTACTTTTCAAGGTACGGGTACCCGGAGGAGATTCAGTCTGATCAGGGGTCCAATTTCACCTCCAATCTCTTTAAGCAAACAATGCAACAGCATGGAATACGGGCGGTGGTATCGTCAGCGTATCACCCTGAGAGCCAAGGGGTGCTTGAGCGGTGGCATGCCACCCTTAAAAGCATGCTCAGGTGTTATTGTGCTGATAACGGAAGAGATTGGGATCTTGGATTGCCGTATGTACTGTTTGCTGCTCGGGAAGTGCCTGGTGAGAGCCTGGGATTTAGTCCAAACGAGCTGATTTTTGGACACCGAGTCAGGGGCCCCCTTAATATGCTGCGGGAAATTTGGGAAGGAACTGTGCCGCCTTGTTCCTTGTTGAAGTATGTGTTTGAAAGCCGTGAGCGCATGCTTAAGAGTCTGGAGATGGCAGGTCGGAATTTAACAGGGTCACAAGCTTTAATGAAGGACAGGTATGATCGCAAAGTGAAGCTCCGGGAGTTCATTGTGGGACAGGAGGTGTTGATTTTGTTGCCTTTGGTGGGTAACCCCTTGTCGGCGAAGTATACTGGACCCTATAAAATTGTGGAGAAAATTTCGGACCTAGATTACCTTGTTGCCACTCCAGACAGGAGGAAGAAGAATCAGTTATGTCACGTGAACCTGATAAAAGAGTATGTGAGGCGCCCCTCTGAGCCTCTCACTGTCCCTGTGTTGGCTTGTTGCGGCCGTGGTGGAGAAGGAGAGGGGGACAGTCAAGCTTCAGAGGAGGATAGCTGGGATCACCATGTTTCAGCGGATCAGTGGGCGGGGAACTCGAGCCTAAGGGCTGACGAGGCTATAGCCCATTTGCCTGAGCCGCAATTTGAAGCTATCCGTCAGTTGCTCGGTTTATACCCCACTGTATTCGCTGAACATCCAGGCCTCACTACTCAGGCTATGCATGATGTTGACGTGGGGCACCATCTACCCTTTAAGTCAATCCCATACCGTGTGCCCCCCATAAAACTACCCGCTCTGAGGGATGAGTTGGAGTATATGCTCGGTAGAGGGTTGATAGAGAAAGGTACCGTTAAATGGACTTCCCCCGTAACACTGCAGCCTAAACCAGATGGCAAGGTACGCTTCTGTATTGATTTCCGTAGGCTAAACGGTTTGACTCCAACTAACCCATATCCTCTTCCTCGGGTTGATGATAGTGTTGATAAAATTGGTAATGCTCGGTTTTTGTCTAAAGTTGATTTAGTAAAAGGTTACTGGCAAGTACCTTTGTCCGAGCGCGCTAAAGAGGTATGTGGTTTTGTGGTGGACGGGAGTACTTATCGGTGTAATGTTATGCCCTACGGACTTAAGAATGCACCAGCAACGTTTCAGAACCTGATGAATGAAATTGTCAAGGACATTCCAAATTGCACCGTATACTTGGACGATGTAATCATTTATGATGACGACTTTGAGAGCCATTGTGAGCACCTGGAGACCTTGTTCCGGAAACTTAGTGAAGCAAGTCTGGTAGTAAATTTGGCAAAGTGTGACTTCGTAAAAGCCACTGTGCAGTACCTTGGGTTTGTAGTGGGAAGGGGACAGGTGTGCCCTCCTCAGAACAAGGTACAGGCTATCAATAAATTTCCGCACCCAACCACCAAGAAGCAGATCATGAGATTCTTGGGTATGATAGGCTACTACAGACGCTTTATAAAAGGTTACTCTACGGTGTTGGCACCTCTCACAGATTTGTTATCTAAAGACAAAAAGTTTTTGTGGGCGCCTGAGTGTGAAAAGGCTTTTAATTTAGTGAAGCATTTGCTGTGTACTCACCCGATACTCAGGGCCCCAGACTTTAACAGGCCTTTTCAGCTGGCAACAGATGCTAGTGGTGTAGGGGCTGGTGCCGTCTTGCTACAGACAGACAATGAAGGTGTGGAACACCCAGTAAGTTTCTTTTCTAAGAAGTTCAATGCTGCACAAAAGAACTATTCTACAATAGAAAAGGAATTACTGGCGATTGTGCTGTCACTCAGGCACTTCGAGGTGTATGTTCCAGCCTATGGCCCAGTCGTGGTTATCTACACTGATCATCACCCTTTGAGATTCCTAAATCAATTTCACAATCGCAATATGAGACTGACCCGGTGGTCATTGATGTTGCAGGAGTATAACCTGGACATCCGGCATATTGCGGGATGTGACAATGTGATTGCGGATTGTTTATCGAGGGTAGATGATCAGTCGTAGGCTATCACAGGTGTATGATCCCGAAGAGATTGACACACGGGTAGCCTCCTGCTTTGGTTTGAGTAGTATTTTGCGCTTGGTGCTTGTTGGCTCGCGGTTGTAGCCCAGCGTATTGGGTCGTAAAGCAGGATTGTTGAGCGTTTGGTATAGAAGAAAATAGGCTGCCCTTATAGTGCAGCCGGAAAAAAACATATTAAAATATAAAAATCATATAAAAACTCTTTCTTTTTGATATAGATAATTGTATAAGTTTGTCATAGCCTATAGTGTTTGAGTAGTCCACGAACTATCAAACGGCTGAGCTGCTGTAAGCTCGCTCTGGGAGCATGATATTATGTCTTTTACTATTGTTGGGAGGAGTTATGAAATGTGAATTTTTTTTATAAGATGTGTTTTAGTGATAAACTCAGCGTTGTTTTAGTGCCATGCGGTCGCTGGGTGTGAGGGGTTTGATGGGGTTCTGTATATCAGATTTTAGCTCAGGGTTGAGCAAGTAAAATCTTGGGGGAGGTGTGACGCATGTCGAGTATGAGCATGCTGTACAGAACGCCCAGTCAGGCCCCACCCTCGCTAGGATCGTCAGGGCAGGAACTTTGGCTGTAGTCTGTGTAGAGTTTCCTAACTCAGTTTATGTGAACCGTTGTACTATAAGTATTATCATTATGTATTTTGTTTTCTTCTAAGTCAACGAGTTCTATTTTATATCATTAGTTATAAGTATTGTGTGTGGGACTTATATACAATGATGAGAGAGAGAGTTATGTAACGACGGCCAGTGAGCGCGCCACGAGGTGTGTAGGCCTCACTCCCTCCTCCCTCCCCCCTTCCTCCCTCTCAGCGCGTGGGAAGTTCTTTGTCGATCCCAGATTGAGAGAGAATATGACGTCATGATTGCCAGTGGGCGGTCCTTAGTAGTTGGCGTTATGCTCACTAAAGGGCCGAGTATAAAAAGGGAGGTCCCGCCGCATTTTCCTCAGAACTCATCAGGCAAAGCGACCTCTCATATCCCTTGCAACTATCCATATTCTTCCGACTGATGTGAACTTTCTCTACTCTCTGAACAGCCTATCTTCTTCTCTTCTCGTCCCTGTTTAACCTCCATGACCCCTTTGGTGCAGATTTAGTCAGCCAAAGTATTATCGCTTGAGTTCTCACGAGATAAGTGCCTGTTAGATAGCCTATTTTGGAAGGGTCAACTAGAATAGGATTGATTGATGTTTGTTGCACTCGTATATGTATTTCCCTGTGTACTATTATTCATGTTCCTGTTTTCTGCTGGTTTAGGTAATGCTAGACTGGGATAGGGTTCCTCGAGTTGTGATTTCCTATGAGTGCTAGGTTGGTTGAACCAGCACAATTGCAACGGAGACGTGGGAAGCCTAGGGGGTCTTTTTGATTGTGTACCGTGGGAGTTTAGCACTGTGTTGCGAGTGAGGGCTTTTGCCTGTGCCACCCAACACTGTGCTATCTCATTTGCTTGACTTTGAGAGGATCGCCAGGAGAGAACCAGATACTAGTGATCTGGATCTCTCAAGAGAGCATCCCGTCAATTACCGTAATTTGGCCGCACAGTCTTAAGGACCTCGCTAGGCTACGAGCCGCTTGCTCAGCCATTGTCTCTTAACCTTAGATATCCCAGCTAGACTTTGCTCGACCAGCAGATACAGTATAGTATTGAAGCTTCTCCTTATGTATATTATTGTTTAAGCACTATTGATTTCATGCGTGGCACGCTTAGCTACTTCAGAGATTAGTGGCCCACGAGCACAATCTTAGTAGGCTATTGCCAGTGCATTGTCGGAGTACTTCTTCTTAATGTTTGCCATATCCTATTGCTTATTCTTATAATTCTTCTTATGTCAATTTAAAGCCTTTAATTACCAGTGAGTTATTCATTAAATTGCTGTTCAAAATCCGATACTTACTTCTTATGAGTATTCGAGAAGCATCTAACTTATCAGAAGATTCCTTGCTTGATGCTCGAGGACTATTGTTTAACGTAACGTAATAGTGCCGATCCGAAGTAGAGGGTGGAGGACTTCTTAAGTTCTTAGTTCAAGGGTGGATTACTTCGGCTTCGGCCAACACTATTCTTTAGTGTTGTAGTACTTTCTTCTTTGTTTGATTGTTGACCAGACTAGATAACTCCCGTCTTGTTATTAGTCTGTTGTGTGAAACGCTAGTACCGAGTTCTTGTATACCCCGTTATAGCAGATAGAACTCTGGAGGGTAGTGGCGTTTTTTGTTCGGCTGGCAGTACTCTGGGGTTGGGATCGTGTGTTTCCGTTGTGGCAGCGAGCCATACTCGAGTCCTGTGTAAGAGCCCTAGTGTACCCGAGTGCCCGGTCGTAACAATAGTTCGAATCCTGTTAATTGCTGGAAGCCTTTTTTAAACTGAATAATATTGTCTGATAATAGCCATAATAAAGTGAAAAAGACAGCACCGGTACTCAACGGGTTAACATCTTTTACGTATGACCAGGCCAAGTCTCGAACCCGGGCCTATAGTGGAGCAAATTAACGCTAAACCGACTAGACAACAGAGGAGCTAAAAGTGATAGTTTGTATTGGAACAAGTTGCATCTATTACCACCCGCTCCGACTCGTGGTCACGCAGCCGTATGTCATTCACACATACACCCACACAAAATCGATAGTCTGTTTTTAACCAGCTGATGGTAAATTGAATCCTTTAGTAGCTGATTTCTCGATACTTAATGGAAATATATGAAACTACTATGGCTGTGTGTCGTATTAATACCAAGTTTCCATAATTAACATCATATTTCGCAACAAAATCTACCTTATAGCGGAGTAACAAAGATAGAAACATGATCATTTACCCTCAGCTGGAAAAAAATAGACTATCGTAACCAAGTACTAGAGAAGATAATTTGCAACTGGGGCACATATTTCAAGGCCTCTCTAGTAAATAAAGTAGGTGTGCAGTTTTCGCATTACCAAAATAAAAAAAACATGAAAAAAACTGCATACGCAACTCTGCGGCCTATAATTTTGCAAGTGGTATTGAATCGGTAAAATAGGTTTATATACAGTATATATATATATATATATATATATATATATATATATACTGTATATATATATCACAATATATAAAATTTATATAAAATATATATAAGAAAGCAATAGTGACCATAATCTGTGACCTTTACCATTCATCTTGACCTTTGAATAAGAAAACAACAAAATTTGGACAATCTTTGCATTGACCAACCAAATTTGCCAGCACAATTTGGTGACGATACGTAACCCGTTCAGTACAGTTCTGTCAGTTTCATTTCATACTTGATACTAAGACAATTTTATTAAGTTTATGAAGGGCCTCCATAAAATTCTCAGGCTTTCAACTATATTAACCCTTTTTACTTCCACAGATCCTTCATAAGCTTCACAAAATCGTCTAATTATAGCTAGAATACACTAAAAAAGACGTCACCGGTACACAAAGGGTTTAAAGACAATTATCAACACTCTTCTTTTGTTCTTTGACCTTGACCTTTAAGTATTATAATATATATATATATATATATGGGTGGAGTGGTCTTGCCACTGGCCTGGTAATCCAAAGGTCCCGGGTTCAAATCCCGATGTATCAATGGGAAGATATTATTGGGATGGAATTTGTGCTGTACCTAGTATCAGTGCATTACCACAAAGCCCACCGAAACGTCAATAAAATACCCTCATTGTTCCCTGATTAAATAGCACTGTATGAATATTCCCATATTCAAAATATGCTATAGGGGTGCAATGCCTGGTGAGTTATCTGCTCAACAGGTGGCGTTGTGTGTGTGTAAGTGTGAGAGTCCGAGTGTAGAGGGTGAGACAGTGAAGCACGGGAACGAGATGGCTTCAGAGATGGGGTCGTTTCGGGCCATGAGTGAGCACCGTGCCTCATGTGAAGGCAAGATGGCAGGTGCTCGTTGTACTCTACGTGCTTCACATGTCTCACTCCCTAGACTGGAACAAGACCTCACGGGCTTCACTGTTCATTGTAAAGCGGTGAATGTTAAGGCTCTCAGCCTATGCCCGAGAGGAAGTAAGTTGGAATATAGAAAAAAAAAAAAAAAAAAAAAAAAAAAAAAAAATATATATATATATATATACCGGTACTGTATATATACTGTATATGATTGATTGTTATGCAAGTAAAATGCAACTAACAGTCGTCAGCTTATCGAAAATTGAGGTTTTTATGATGGTTAACTTATGACCTTGGCTTGTGACCTTGACCTTTATGTAGGATTATATTTTTGTTTGCTTTAATGTAACCCTAGAAAATCAAATAAGTGTGTCAAATTTCATTAAAGATCATCAATTAGTTTCAGAGGTATTAAAGGAATAGTTGACCTTGCCTTTGACCTTCATCTTGACCTTAATGACGTCTGAAAATTTAACATTTTAATTTTCCCTTAATGCACAACTGTCTCAACAATTTTATTTAAGTTTACATGAATAGTAAAGAAATTAGCATAATGACCATATAATTATATGATGTTGACCTGTGAACTTGACCTATCAAATGGAATTATGTTTATTCTTGTATGGCCTTGCTCTAGGCATTCCGAATATGCATGATATGCCTAATGAGAATCTTACATTAACTAAGAAATACTAGTAAAAATCATTTATCGACCTATAACCTTGACCTTTGACCTTGACCTTCGACCTTAGAATTTCTTATCAAGGATTTAGTTAGCTTAACAGCATTGTTCGTATTAACTAACATTATGAATATGGTGTAGCCTAATTCGTATAAAAACTTATTGATTACAAATAGTGATCATATACTGTGACCTTGACCTTTGACCTTTGATAAAAAGTAAAATACATATATTTGGATAATCGTCGCATTGACCAACTGAATTTGCCTGTATAATGTTATGACCATACATTAAACAGTCAAGGAGGAGTTTAGGGAAAATTACAAATACTCTTATTTTGACCTTGCCCTCTGACCTTAACTATTACAATATTTTTGTGACATTTGGTATATATTAGGCTATGTTTAAGTAATAAGCCATAACACAGCCAGTTTTCTAAAATGTGAGTAATCTTTTTTAATAAATAATAAAAGTTGACTTTTGACCTTGACCTGTGACCTATATGTAAGAGTACATTTTTGTTTGCATTGACATTGCCCATGAAAATCAAATAAGCATGCCTAATTTCATTAAAACACATCAGTTAGTTTCATATATATTAATAGAATAGTTGACCTTGACCTATGACCTTTATCTTGACCTTTATATATCTCAACATTTATTATTTTCCTTTTCACTTAAAACGCAGCTATCTCACCAAATCTTGTGAAGTTTGCATGAAAAGTAAAGAAAATAGCATACTGACCTTTTATTTTATTTTTTTATTTTTATTTTTTAAAGAGACAATGAACGGAGGAAGGAAAAACACAGATAAAACAAAAAGGTCCATGTGCCTAAAGGCATCCTCCATTCATAAAATGTTTGTAACAACTGGATTTAAACATTTGTAGATTGTAAGTTTGTGGAAAGCAATTAGAGGGAAGTGAATTCCAAAGAGTAGTAGCTCTGGGGATAAATGAATTCTGATAAGCAGAAGTTCTGCATTGTGGAGGAGAAAGTGTAAATTCATGGGCGCTCTCAGCTGCCCTAGTTCTACGGGGAAAGAAGTGGAGAGGCGGCACAATTGAAGCAAGTTCCTCGGAACAATTGCTGTGAAAATATCTGTAGAATAATGCAAGGGATGCAAAGTTTCTTCGTAGGGATAATGTAGGAAGGTCCTGTGTGATTACAGGGTTATTGATTAATCTAATGGCTTTATTTTGAATTTTGTCCAACTGCCTCAATGCAACCACTCCACTTCCACCCCACAGAGGTGAACAGTAATCCATCTGAGAACGCACATGACTTTTATATATTACGGCCAACTGCTCGTCAGTGAAGAATTCTCAACTCTGTACAGGAGTCCCAGTTTTTTAGAGGCATTCTTAGCAATGCTTCTAACATAATGTGTCCAGCTCAAGTTAGTAGTTAATGTTACACCGAGAATGTCAATACTAGGGGAAGTGGGAATATTTACATCATTAAAAAATATATGGGAGTCAGTGAGATTCTGTCGGTTAGAAAATTGAATGTATTTGGTTTTCTGTGCATTAAAGGAAACTAGATTCTTTTGTCCCCATCCATTAATTCTAGAAAGGTCCTGGTTCAGAGAAATTGCAGTGTTTATTTTTGAATTTATAAGATCGGGTTGGGTGAAAGAATTGGTAAATGTGAAGGTACTGTGGAGTGTTGAGTCATCTGCGTAGGAATGTATTGGATTATGAGTGGTAGATATGAGATCATTGATATGAATGAGGAACAGAATTGGGGCCAAAACTGATCCCTGGGGAACACCAGCATTTATTGAGTGAAATTGAGAATAAAGGCCATCTACCATTACACGTATTTTTCTGTTATGAAGATAAGAAGAAATTAGTGGAACTAATGATGCAAGGCCGTAGTGTGACATCTTCGACAATAAGGATTGATGCCAGACTCTATCAAATGCTTTTGATATATCCAGTGCTATTGTATGTGTTTCACCATGTTGGTCTGTAGCTTGGTTAATTTGATGCGTAAGAAGGCAAAGCATGTCTGCAGTTGATCGACATCGTCTAAAACCATATTGCCTATCACTGATTAATTTATTATTCTCAAGAGGCTTAATTATGTGATTATTTAATATAATTTCAAAGACTTTACCAAGAGTGGAAGTTATAGCTATTGGTCTGTAGTTTGATGGATCTGAAGAGGCACCTTTTTTAGGAACTGGATGGATGTTTGCTTCTTTCCAGGGTACTGGGAAGCATGAGGTATGAGTACACAGACGGAAATTTTTTGCCAATACAGGAGCGAGCACCAAGGAGCAATTCTTAAGTACTATTGGAGGAATTTCATCTGGACCAGGAGCCTTATCTACTGAGAGATTCTGCAAAATAGTTTTGACATGTCTGGTGTGGATCTTAAGTGAGGGAATTTCAGGCGAATTAAAATTAAGTACAGGGACATCTTGATTTATTTCATCTAAGGTTGAGTTGGTGGAGAAAATATCCGCAAGAAGGTTAGCTTTACCTCGTGGGTCACTTACAAGATTGCCAGTCGGATATTTTAATGGTGGAATGGATGAAGCAGTAGTGAAGTTGGATTTAAATGAGTTAAGAGTAGACCAAAATATTTTGTTATCATTTGGATTATTTAGAAGTTTATTTGCCTGCTTGTGGAGAAAGTTTGATTTAGTTAGGTTTAATACAGTTTAGGCATGATTTCTGATTGTTCTAAAGTAATTAAAGGCTTCATGAGTTTTTGATCTTGTGTATGCATTGTAGGCTATTGCTTTTTGTTCAGTTACTCTAGCACAATTATGGTCAAACCATTTAGGTGAATTAGATCTTTTACTGTACTTTTGATGAGGAATAAAAGTTTCCATTCCAATTTTTACAAAATCTTGTATGTGGCTCAAGGTGGAGTGTGCATCATTAGAAAAGAAAGAGGTCCAGGGAATATCAATAAAGAAACCTTGAAGACCCTCCTAGTCTGCCCTATCGTAATGCCATTTAGTCACCAAAACAGGTTTAGAGTGGGAAGGTGTGGTAGGTGATAGACAGGTGGCCTGCATCAGACAGTGATCAGAAGATCCAAGCGGTGACCTCACTGTAACATCATAATTTTCTGAATTGGTTGTTAAAAATAAGTCCAGTAGGTGGGAATTATGATTAGGATTATCTGGTACACGGGTGGGTTGGTTGACTAGTTGAGTGAGATTAAATGAGTCTGCAAATAGCTCACATTCAAGACCAGCATCATCAGTCCTGGCTGAATGAGTGAGCCATTCAACATTATGGACATTAAAATCACCCAACACAGTGATTTCAGAAGAAACATTTAAGTTGAGGACACTGAGTTGTGAGGACAGAGAATCAAAAAGACGTTGCTCTGGAAGAGTATTTGGGGAACGGTAGATGCAACATATGTATTTAAGTTTACCATCAGAAATTAATTTGTATATAGAATAATCAAAATAGGGACAATTGAAACTAGTAACCTCCTCCAGGGCAATTTCAGATTTTGCGAAGCAACATACACCTCCTTTAGGTCTGAAATTTTGGAGCAGTTGATAACCTGGAAAATTAAATCTAGACGTGTCAGATGTGGATGTTACTTGAGTCTCTGTCAAAAAAAGGAGAGTAGGGGATTCTGCTTGAAGAAATTGGTGTACAGAATTGATGTTAGAGTGAAGTCCCCTTATATTGCTAAAGAAAAAGCTGCACCGACGAGCAGCTTTGGGACGTTGCAATGCTCTTGACACAGTCGCATGATGACGACCGGGAGGGCCCTGTGTCAATGACCCAACCCTGCCGGGGGTGGATATCCGAGGGACCACCAGGTTTGCTCTTAACAATTGTACTGCCATATTTATTGGGTAAGGTGTATGGCGTTACATGTATGATATGTAGTGGGAAGAGTAGTGTTTTATGGATAGAGGATAGCAATGTAGGGCAATGTCGTGAAGTTGGATGTGTATGTTATATAAAGAGGGTTTTCCTGATACCCCTGATGTGTGAGGCAGAAAGATATGTATCCAGCTACCAAGGCCTGGGAGAGAAAATGGAATTCAGGCTATTCCCTGAGTCTCCCGAAACCTTGGCGGTAGTACTTCCCTGGGCGTGGCTGCCTACCCCTACTACCTACAGGACATTTGACCTTTGTCCTGTGACCTTGACCTTTCATATGTAATAGAATAGTTTATTGTGTGACCTTGCTTTAGGTATTCCGAATATACATGGTAAGCCTAGTGAGAATCTAACAGTTAGTATAAGAAATACTAGTAAAAATACTATTTTGACCTTTGACCTTGATTTTTGACCTTACCCTTTAGAATATGTATCTAAAATGTGTGCAATACGATATCAATGTTACCAGTAACTTGTAAAGTGAAAATGAAGACATTTGAATAAAAACTAAAAATAAATAGTATAAGTTGACCTTTCACCATGACCTGTGATCTTGACCTTTATGTAAAAGTAAAAAACAAAAAACATTGACATTGCCCAGGAAAATCAACATAAGTATGACTAATTTCATTAAAACCCATCAGTTAGTTTCATATATATTTATAGAATAGTTGACCTTGACCTTTGACCTTGACCTTCATGATATATGTCTCAAAATGTATTATTTTCCTTTCCATTTAAAGTGCAACTATATCACCAAAGTTTGTGAAGTTAGCATGAAAAGTAATGAAATTAGCATATTGACCTTTTATTTGACCTTGACCTGTGAACTTGACCTTTCATATGGAATTGTATAGTTTCTTGTATGACCTTGTCCTAAGTATTCCGAATATACATGGTAAGTTTAGTGAGAATTAAACAGTTAATATAAGAAATACAAGTAAAACAAATATTTTGACCTTTGACCTTGACCTTAGACCTTACCCTTCAGAATATGTTTCTAAGATTTGGTCAATAAGATATCGAGGTTACCAGTAACTTGTATAGTGAAAATGAAGAAATTTTAGTAAAAACTAAGACATGAAAAATTGACCTTATTTTTAACCTTGACCTTTGACCTTAACCTTTAAGTTAAATTAAAAATTTATTTTTGACTGACCTTTGCATTGACCAAATGAATATACCCGTGAAATTTGGTGAAAATCCATCGAACAGTCTAGGAGGAGTTACCGGACGGACGACGACGACGGACGACGACGACGACGGACAAGCTGAATTGTGGTGCACAGTATACGGGCGGGATCTGTGTGTGCGATACCACTCTGCTTCGCAGAGTTGATAAATGGAGCCCAAATTAATTAGCATTTTCGACATAAGACCAGGCCGGGCCCGGAACCTGGGTCTGCCGACCAATACGAAGCCGACTAGACCACCGAGGAGCTATGCCATGTCTATTATAATCTGTGATTAGTTAGTACTGCATAACGACTGGGAGGTGAGTAAACTGCTTAAATGAATATATAGAGGATCATAGTTGGTCTTAAGGGGAGGTTTTTAGTGAGTTTTCTAGACTTCCATCAAGCTTGAAATTACACCCCCTTGACCCCCTTTCAAAATAAATTTGTACATTTTCGGTAGAAAAATTTCCCGGCCGAAGGCTGGTTCCTCTTAAATCACATGCTCGCTATCGCTCGCCAGGAAAAAATCGACACCTAAATGACACGAAAGGTCTTAAAAGTTAAGTAAATGGCGCGAAAGTTCTTAAAATCGCCAAACTAATCGGGCGAATGTCTTAAAATCTCAAAAGCAATGGGGATAAACATGAGGGAGAAAGGGGTAAAGAAAAAAATACCTCAAGTGGAAATCTCCCCTTAATGTATACCAGCATGCTATAAGCGTTGTTGTGAAAAATACCTATTAAAATACACTTGCATTATTTACTTTAAGGCACTATTTTGTAAACCCAACAATAATTATGCTCTGTCTGTGCTCCCAAATTCCGGCTGGTGTTTTATATGATCGTAGACAAACTAAATGTATAAATGACCAAAGCTTCTGACCAAATTACTTTGTAGATTCAACATTATTATATTACAAATACATAGAGAAAGTACTTTGTATAATAATAATACATATTTGTTATATTAAGTATATTATAACAAAATATACTGAATATCTAGCTGATAATAAGGTACAATTATGATATTAACAAATTGATCTCCATATTGGTACAAGCAAAACAATGAAAGCACCGTATAAACCAGACCTGATGGCTGGAGTAAAGTAGGAAAGAAGAGTAATTGGACAGAGGAAGAACAAGCGGAGAAGTGAGAAGTACAGTAGAAGACTGAAAGTACAAACCCAGACCAGATGGCTGCAGTTAAGTAGGAAAGAAGAGCAATTGGACAGAGGAACAACAGGCGTAGAAGTGAGAAGTACAGTAGAAGACTGAAAGTACAAACCCAGACCAGATGGCTAGAGTAAAGTAGGAAAGAAGAGTAATTGGACAGAGGAAGAACACGCGGAGAAGTGAGAAGCACAGTAGAAGACTGAAAGTACAAACCCAGACCAGATGGCTGCAGTTAAGTAGGAAAGAAGAGCAATTGGACAGAGGAAGAACAGGCGTAGAAGTGAGTAGTACAGACATGCCTTATTCTATTTATATACTCCATGACTGCAGAACCGGTAGGTTAGAATATGTTCAGTCACTACAGAGTTACAGTCAATAAACAAAGAGTATGGCGGCATATGGTTCATGTCAAGGGCCTTTCTGTGTCTGTCTCCAATTTCATAGCTGTGTTTTCTTATCCTCTTCACCTCTAACTTCCAATATCATCTTTACTGACATTTTTTATTTGTCTCTCCTTTTCCCTCTTTCTCTGGCTTTTATCCATTCGGCCCCATTCAGCCAACTGTCTTAAGACGTTTATCCCCATACAGGTGTCGATATCTTCCCCAGCATTGTATGGAGAAATCCGGCTCCGCCGGAGAAATTTTTCTATCGAAAAATGTACACATTTAGCTTGCTGTCAAAACAAAATATATATGTGCCGGCTCGCTACCGCTCGCCAGGAAAATATTGACACCTGGATGGGGGTAAATGTCTTAAAACAGTAGGCTGAATGGTGCTAAATGGATACTAGCCAAAGAGAGGGAGAGAAAGAGAAAAAAGCGAGGTGGGCTCCCTTAAGCCTTGGATGTGCGAGCATGTATTAGTTTTCCTAGTCATGGAAGTCTGTGAGAGTGTGAGGACTGTCATGCCTGTCCCTCTGAGTGATCCTTCTGTCTGAAATATTACTGGATTCATACATGGGCTAATGGGACTCCTTAGCCTTGGTCGGCAACCTGTCTAGGGGAGTAAGTCTTCTACAAATCCGTACTGCTTACCTAAGGGTGAGTAGGTTAGTGGATGGTCTAGCCGCACACCACTGTAGAAAAATAGTGCTAAAAAGATAAATAGAAGGCCTCTGAGTCGGACGGACCCTAAGTTGAGTGGTCAATCCTGTAAGTCCTTCAGTAAATTGGCATCCTCACAGGGTATGGGTACGCTTGGGGGCATTTTGTGTATGGCCACCCTCATAAAGGGGAGTAACGCGTTCGGCAATAGATAGATAGATACACCAATATAAAAATGAACAAGTATCGGAGGGTGTGGGAGACTCATACAATTCGGTGCATATTGGAACGTGGGACTTTTCAAGCAATAAAGGGGTCCCTTATATGATAGAGATGGG